>BJBW01004127.1:0-73769 GCA_004320125.1 Scolopax mira | reverse complement strand
CTTGCTGTAAAAAAAAATAAAAGAAATTGTTCAATGCACATAATCTATATCAATATAAAATTGGACTGTATTTTTTCCCATGTAAAAATGACAAAAGCTGTTTTACTGTCCTTCAAATTTGCTTTGGCAACTATAAGCCAGCTCCATTTTATTAAACAGTTCTCTTTCCTCCTAATATATACAGAAATGTTTGCAGTATAAACATCTTAACTAGACATCTGCTTTTCCCCAGATATAAAACATAGTTAACTTTTTGCCCCGTTTCTGTTCACTGGGGCTGATAACTTTTTCTGCTGGCCAGATGAAATAAAATTGGTTTTTGTACCAGATGCAGCACAGTTCAGTTTTGCATTATGCAGGTGTTCCCCCAGCTGGGAAGTGTGGAAACGTGCCATTTTGCTGGGATGATGGTGAGGTTTAGATATGTGAGGGCGTTAAAAATAATTCTCCGTGTTAACAGTGGGCTTTGTCCCTGGTGGGCTCCATATGCCGAACAGCTGACTGGGGCAGCAGCTGTTCTATATTTTAATAGGAGAGTTATAAAGTTAGAAACATGGATGATCATTCAAAACATAAGCAACTCTTTGCAGTCATGGAAACGGATTCAACAATAAACTTGCATTTGTGAGCCTTCCAAACAAAATAATCCCACTGCACTCTGTTCAGGTGGTCTCAGGAAAGTGAATGAACTTGAGTTTCTATTTCCCAAAGTTCTGTTTACTCAAGGTCCTATTTTTTTCCCCTGTTTTTTATTTCTGAGAAGATATTAAACTTTGCATGTGATCCTGATTTAGATTCTTTTCCAACAGTGACAGAGATTTATATGAGAATCTTTCCTGAAGCGTGTTATTGATAATGGTCATGCTGGTAGGATATAGCACAGGCTGAGCAAACACTTTGCTCTCATATAATTTCTTGGGATTTCAGCATCCCTTTTAACCCAAGTAGCTAGTCAAATGCTTGTTTGCTGCAGTTCTATATCCTTTGCAAGGAACATATAAAGTCCTGCTTTCCTGGAGAATCAGGTGAACTTGTGGGTTTCCCTCCTAGCAACACGCAGGTTTTCTGGCACACTGCAGCGTACAAAAGCTCTCCTTGTTCAGGCTCTGAACCATTTTCTCATTTTGATTATGGGCTTTTTTCGGACACTCTCACACTTGATCACGTACCGCACCCCTATCCAAAACAATACCAACCACCCCCTTCCAATTTCTGTGCAGCCCTGCTGTAGTCCCTGGCTCGTTCTGCTCACTTGCTTGTGTTTTGGTTTGGAGGGGCTGCTGTTATTTCATCTCCCAGCTTCCATAAAAGTGCTGTGATTCATGTTGTGTGTGGAGAGTGGTGCCCACACCCAGTGACTACATTCAGATCTCAACCAACCCATAGTAATATCATGGCAAGCAGCTGGATTTAGGCTTCTGAGCTGCGTGATAACCTCTGACTTGGCTAGTTTGGGCCATAAATGCTCTTATATAGACCTGAATATTGCAAACAGACGGGGAGAGCAGGGTGGTTGGCAGGACACTTTGTGCAAAAAGAAAATGGGTTAAGCCAAGACTATGAGCATGATGAGATGTGGAGGAATGAGAGAGCTGAGTATGGCTTGGGCACATGTATGAGCTACAACTGCCTCTGCTCTTCATGCCATTTGATAAATATATGAATATTATTTTTTCAGTGTGTATATAATGATGAATTTTGGGTCGCTATCAGATAAGCAGAGAATTAAAAGGAAGATTTAAAGATGGTGGGGATGACACTGGTGTACATATTGGCAAAGCATGAAGGTAAAGTAAATCCTTGGGTCAAAGTCTGTCAGCTTGGGGATGTTTGGGATGATTTGTGGCTGCTTAATTCACTGTGGAAACCAGCCTGGTGCCCTGCAAGTCCCAGGACTGAAGGAAGCAAAACCACTTCAGCTTCCTCTGGGTGCTTATTGAGAGAAAACTGTCCATTTTAAACCTAGAAACAACAACAAAATCAATTGCTTCTTAGAATGGGCAATGCTGAATTACACAATTTGGGAACTTACAGGTTGGTGTAAAAGAACAGTGCTGATTCTGTAGAAGTGGGATGCTGGGGGGCCAGCAGAGATTGTTTGTGAGAACAGACTACATGGAGAAAATGCTAGTTGACAAACTAAGTATGGAGGTGAGCATGTGCTGTTTGTCACAAGAATTGCAGAGAGGTTGGAGGCATTTCGCTCAATACATGTGTGGGATGAGAAGTTGCTTTTCAGACCAAGTGGATTTGTGGTGGTGATGAACAGGGAGGAATATCTCTGGGGAGAGGAAGGAGCTGAACTCTCTATATCAGAGTTTTCACACTGGAAAAGAGCAATTAAATCCCTCTACAAAGCAACTGGGTTTGTATTGGTGAGCTCCTCTCTGCAGAGAGGGATGAAGGCTACCTGGGGTCTCGCCCCATAGCTCTGGGGCCCCAGGCAAAGAAAATGTGATCGAGTGCCAGCACTATTTTGGCCTATGCCACAACCATGTGCTCTGACCCTTTTGGCAGATGAAGTATTTGTTTAAAGCCACAAATGACTGCCTGAAGGAACGATCATTGGATAATGGGGTCTTGCTCTGCAATTTGTCTGAGCGTGGGGGATGTGTCACCCTAAATCAGGGTGGTTGTGGCCTATTTTAAGTTATATTCTGGAGGGAATTTTTGCTGTCTTGCCGTGCAGGGCTACCTGATGCCAAGTTCTGCAGCCATGCTCATTGCTTCTTTTTGAGCACATCCATTGAAAGCAATCACTGAAGGTGTCTGACATACTCAATAAATATTAATATGTTCGTCTGCTCCACAAGATGTTTTTTTTTGTGACTAATGTATGCACTATTCAAAAATGTTTTGTATAGAAAATGAATTTTAAGTATTAAAGAGGCTCCTTCCTGTGAATCAGCAACTAACTAGCAATGTGCATATTGGTATCCATTTTTTATTTTTTAAAGGTCAGTAAAAATGGAAAGTCAGTAGGTAATACATTTGTCTTTTTACAAAGAAATTGTTTCAGTTTTCCATGAAATAATACTGTATGGACTGAGATCTGGGTTGCTTTGACTCGGCAGAACTCAACGTGCCAGTCCCACAGTAGCTGACAATTCGACCATCTAAAGAGGCTAATAAACTACCTGAAAAAAGACTTAACGCCATATGGTAAGAGATCTTTATTAAAAATTTTGTACATCAAAAGATTAACTACTACATTTTAAACAAGAAATACGATTTTACATATTACAAAAGATGTTATTAGTTCTTGAATTAGAAATAAAATTTATGAACACTGTACATGATACATCTGAGTTGTAAGAATGGGAATAGGACAGAGTGCCTAAAAATGATATAACTTAAGCAAATGCACTCAATTATTAGTATACAACATAATATTTCTGGAAAAATAACATGTTAACTTCTGTCTGAAGATACTGTATCCCTCTAACTAGTAACTACCAACAGTGTTCTTGGGAGAGAGCAGAGACACATTTGCCCTGCATGGTGATTTTTTCCATTTGGAGTTTCTTTCATTGTTGGAGAAATTTTCTTCCTATGGTCTGTTTTTCTTGGAGAGAGGAGAATGTTATTCTATGGTATGGTTAGCACAATCTGCATTTAAAAATCCAATGCAAAACATTTCTCACAATGGAACTTTGCCTCCAACCCAGATTAGAAAAATCAACTGATAGTACATAAATGTCTACAGAAATTAGATTTTTATTGACTGTTATCTTTTGTTACAAAGTAGTTAAAAGAAATATATTTTAGCTTATCAGATAACCATTAATGTGTATAATTTATACTATATTTTTTCTTTTTGTGAGTGTAGCTGCATTAGAATTTAAAATAAAAACAACACAGAAGATCATCTTTTAATTGCATGACCTAGTTGGCTAGGAAGGGTGTGTGAAGTTTTACAGGATAGTATGAACATACAGTTCTCATACAAAAGCATAGTATGTATCTAGTCCAAGAAAGGTAATAAAAAAAGGTTTAAATCTTTATACAGAAAGTGACAATGCCCATGTTATACTATGGAACACATCTACTAATTTTGAATTACAGGTGTAATGTGTGGATTAAAGATATCAATTTACTAAACAAATCTTTTTTTTTTAAAAAAAAGAGCAAAATCTATAAATAAAATAGTAAGTGCTTTCTTTAAGATAATATTCTTTGGCTGCTTTAAGTGCCAGTGAAGGGTTATTGAAAACCACTAAAATGCGTAAGGTCCCACTATTATTGTTAATCTTAACACCGAGCTTGTACGATAATTCAAGCTGTTGACTGTTAACATCTCCAGATCCACGATGTGTTCTCTTGGTCCTGATAGTGACTTCACCAGTACAAGCATTGCACTTACGGCACTTGTTTGCTGAAAGAACAACACAAAAAAAGTTTAATTCAGTCAAATCTAAAACAATTCCCTAGTTGCGTCGAGAGAGTGCTTGCGTGTTACCACACTGTAAAAATGCTGTCTCAGCACAGAGATACACAATGCAAGTATTCTTTTAACATTTTTTTAAATGGCCTTGACTAATCTCACACCTGGCTTTGCTGCAGGGGGAACTTTACCTGACTAGGGCTCAGAGGAATAAACTGTACTGCAAAATCTGTTCTTGGTTATGTTCACCCTCCTAAAGGACATGAAAAGTGGTAATCTATCCCAGGATGGACTTTGGTTTTTATCCCCATCTATCAGCTTTTAAAATATATAGAGAATAAGTAAAAGAAGAGAGACCTAATGCCTTTAACAGTGATGTAGCTTGTTCAGTGGAGGGAAACTCTCTCTCATGGCTCATACTCTAGAAGTTGCGCTCCCCTTTGTAAACGCAGGGAATTTTTGCAACTGGTGTGCCCATTGCCATCCCTCTCTTGTACTGCTCTTTTCCTGGTCTGGGATCGTGCTGCTGGGGAACACTGATGGGCCTTTTCTGTGGCATGCTGCTAGTCTGTTAAACGGCTTCATAATTTCAAGACGATAACAAAAAGGTAAACTCCATCCCTCCCTTCACCTACTACAAATATTTTCTCACCATGTCAAATGGGTAGGGTATACAGATGAATCCAATCCATCTGCCCTGTCTGAGACCCAGCTCAGACTTGTACTAAAACAATAGTAATAACTTCTAAGTAAGCCTTTGTTTACTGCAGTCTCTTGGCAGGAATAAACACGTGCTTCCTTACTTAAGGTCTGTGATTCCTTGTTGGGAGGCAGCGGAAAGCTGGAATTATTAGTCTAAAGAAAAAATCAGTCTGAAAACTAGGTTTGGATCTAACCCAAGCTAGAGCTGGAGTGATTTTGTTCTTTTATGCAAACAGCAGTTTGTATTTTGGTGGTAGATGTGGATTTTTGATGTGTAATAAATCCAGGGGAAAGCACTGAATTGTAGGTTATACAAGGAGAAGTCAGATGCAGATAAGTAGTTCCTTGCTCCCATCTTGGAGAAACATGGTGTAAATAGGCAATGCCTTATCTTGGTATGCTTTTTGGATGTATTATCAAACCCCCCAATCTTCAAATTTGAAGAAAAGCAAACATAAATGAAAACTTTCCAATTAATATATTTCTGATTTAATTTTTTTTGTGCAGATTCTGTTTTACTGAGCGTAAAGCCAAAGGATTTCCTAGGAATTTAAATATTCCAAGTGTCCAAGGAAATTGGATTTCTTAAAAAAAAATATCTTAAAAAGCAGATATTATAGACTCTATTACTCGTATCTACTTCAATTCATTATACCAACAGGAAATACTGCTATTGTAAGTCATTTGAACTTTTGTTGTTTTCTGAAATATCTACATCACTTGTCTGCATCAAATTAAGGTTGAAGTATGTCTCAACAAAAAACCTTTGTGAGTTGGCCTGAACGTAGCCCTTTAGAAATGTATGCTCCATCCCAAGCTATTATTTTTTAGTTTTTCACAAAAATGAGAAATTTAATAGCAGTAATTGTACAAGGAATCTTTCTATAATCTTCTCCTAAACACATGTATATGGGGTGTTGGTAGAGAGAGTGAAAAGCGTAGAGGTATCTCATTTGAATCTGACGTGTCACAGGATTGCTAAATATTCATGATTGCTACTAGTGTTGTAATGTTCTTTCATTGAAAGAAATAGTTTGATTCTCAGCTTAGAGTTTTCAGGTAGAGAAGTAAAAGGCTTTTACTTCCAAGTAAAAGCTTGGAACCTAAGCACATTTAATAAGGGAGTATTAAAAAGTTGGTAAACTTTGGGATGCTGTGATACTCTTGTGAGAACTTTTGATGGTTTTGTGAAAATGGCAAGGCATTAGAACATCTTGGTAGCACCAGTGTTTTTTATATCCTGCCCAGAGTCCAACTCCCACCAATACTCACTCTCAGGTAAAATTCTCCATTTTCATTTCCAGACTTGATCCGGAATGTGTTAATAGTATTAGGGTAAATAGTGGTTGCCTGAATCTGGAAGATATCAGAGGGCACTGTTCTGTCTGAGCGGATGCTCATGTATTTGTACACAACAGAGTAAGGCAGCTCTCGGCAAATGGCATTTGAAACAGGGCAGACACAGCGGCTGAAAAACAAAAATGGATGAAACTGTAACGGCTGCAAACAAACAGTACTTGCTTTCTGTTGTATTTGATCATGTTGCCTGTTGAGGATGATCCTAAAAAAAAAAGACGACTCTTCTCTTACTTCTCAGATGTAAGGACATAGGGCTCTTGACAAGGATTTCTTGGGTAACAACGAAATCCTCCGTGGTAATTCCAGCAAATTTCATCCTCTCTACATTCATTAGTAGTCTCACACTCATTTATATCTAGGATGAAGGAAAAGGGACTGTGTCAAAGCAGGTGGAAATAAGTTGCTAAAAAACTAAACACAACACCTTCAAAAGAACAACAACAAAAAGCCACCTCCTTGCCTGCTGAAACTCAACAGGCTTCCATGTTCTTCACCTGCTTTTCTGGGGCCTGGCTATAAAGGATTTCTCTATGCAAAAATTGAATAAATTTGTTGATTGAGCTTAATTAAGTCTAAATATTTTTTCAGTCGACTGATAATACATATTAGTCATACATAATGCAACTGTAGAAATACTGGAAAGTTTCTAATTAGGAAATAATGATTTTGTAGCAGAAGATATCTTGTTGACAGAGGGAAAGGGTTTTGAGGAAGAATTGTCATTTCCTGCCTCTTGCAGGTTCTCATTTTTAATTGCCTGGGTTTCATGGTCTAACTAAAATGCTTAATGGCTACAATTTAACTAAAATAGCTTTGAAAGGAATAATGAAAATTTGTTTATCGTGCAAAGCAGAGCTTCCTTTTTTTTCGCCTGGGAAAATAACCCTGAAGGGAGGTGAGGACCGTCAGACTTGTTGCTGTATTAATGCTCTATTACTCTGCCAGTCCCAGAACCCCATTACTGTGTACCTATATGGTCTGCTGATATTAACAGAGGTCACAGTAAGGGTTTATTGAAATATAATCTCTTGGAAGGCACAAACAGTTTTGTGTTTTTTTTTTTTTCCTAGATTGTCAAACTAACTAGCCCACAATGTTCGGAATCAGATGCTGTTCTTAAGAAGGGAAATTAATCTCAATCTTAAAAAAATTAATAAAAACTGAGTTAATTCCTTATGTCTTCTGCCAATAATTAGCACACCAATTTATTTCTAAAAATGACTGTTATATTGGTTTCTGGATTACCTAAACAATGTTTTCTGCACTTAGTATGTTGTTCTCCAATATTCTCTATTAAGATGCAGAGACATTTAACAACAGCGAGTGAAACCCACAAACTTTAAAACTCAGGCATCCAATGGCATGTGACCAGAACACTTTTTTTTCTTAACACAAACTATATAAGATGCTAAAGTTCTTCATTTTTTTCTCCTACTATCAGAAGCAGCATATTTTTCTTTTCTACTGTGGCTGGATTTAGGAACCTATATAAAATGAAACATGATATAAAGGCATGTTTAGCTTCTGCAAAAAATGTTTTCAGAGATATTTATCCCTGCAACTTAGACTCACTACCTAGACATCTAAGTTTTACCTGAGGGCTGCAAAACCTCAAATTTTGTCCTAGAAATATGAAATTAGGATTTGAACTGAAGAATTCAAATAATAATTAATTTAATGATTAATTGCATCTTTTATATGCTTTACCAACCTATCTTTTACTAATAGAATGGTAATCCTGTAATGAAATATATAAACATTTTTATTCTTGCCTGAAACAGCGTTATTAATGATGCAGTATTGAGACTGCTAAGGTGGGGGCACTTACCTTGACATGTTCTGCCTCCTACTACCTGGTATCCTTCAGGGCAGACACATGAGAATTTTCCTGGTTCATTGACACACTGATATTGACATATATAACTTGAGGTTCTGCATTCATCAGTGTCTGCAGAGAGCCAAAGAGTTTAAAGTCATTATTTTATAATATCTACATTGTTAGAGAACCAAATATAATAGCTAAATAAATGCTGGTTCTAATGGGAAAAAAACCCCTGAATTCTGTTTAAAAAAGAAAGTTACCAAAAACCAGGAATTTATTTCTTAAACTCTCAAAGTTGAAAACAAAGGGTAGTTCTCCTGTGGTTTATCAATCTTCCAAAATGATTTGCAAGATAATCCAAATTTTGGATTTGAGGAAGAAAAGCTAAACTGGACTTCAGAACAGGTTTGGGAAAACACCTCTTGAAAGAATTTATACTAGTATTTCTAAATGTGATTACTTTCATGAAAAAATCCACATGTGAGATTAGTTAGTAAGGCAAAAATTTGTCTTTGTACTTGTGCCCTATCCTAATGGAGTAGCTCCGTGGGAAAGAGAAGGCCTCTTTTTAATCTTCAAATAATTTTCAGTGTATACCGTTCTCTTTTGCTTTTTTGTTATTGTGTAACCATCAATCCCTTGCCAGAGAAGTGCAGCATGAAACAGAATGTAACAATATATGCCATTAACCAGAAATTAAATGAAACCTATCAAAACTAGGAAATGTTTTGGAAAACAGCATAGCTCCCTCCTACTACCTCTGAGGCTTGAGCTTAGTTCTTGATTTGATGTCAGGGTTGTCCTTGGAGGCTACATACTTGCTGCTCCCTGTTCTATTCACTTGCAAGTAGGATTAGCTTAAGAAGCTTGGAGAGGGAGCATCTGTAATAGCTTTGCTGGCTTGTTTAGGAGGGCAGTGGTAAACCAAAAGGACGTCTTTGGCTCAAAGAGTGGTAGAAAGGATATGGGCTTTAAGGGTGAGATCATCATGTGTCCAAAAGGAGATTAGAGGACCCCTGTGGAGACTCTGGCAGAGGAAATAATGTGTTGATTGTATAATCATCAGGAGACATGCTGTTTGTGTACACAGGCTTGAAAGCCCCTCAAAGGCACAATTGTCGCTTCCTTAAAATCAAAATTTTCATGTTTTATTTTCAGAGGAGCCTAATACCACACAAAATTACACTTGTTTTTGGTTTGCATTCCTTTCTGATTCATTTAATGGTCATCAGCATTAGACCACACGCAATTCAAGTGAGTTTGTGAAGTAAGTATTCAGAAGCCTTATTCTTCCCAGCTGTGATCTGAAATGTAGCAATGTCCTTCCTGTTTTGCATTTACTATTAAAGAGAGAGAGATGCATCTACATGTACCTGGATGCAGCTGCAGCTACTAAGGTGTGTATTACCCACAGTGCAATTATATCCCTTACTTCACAGAAGGACTTCTGGGAAAATAATTTAAAAAAAAAAAAAAGAAAGCAGTCTTCCAAGACACAAAAAAATATTGCTTACCATCACAGTTGATTCTGTCACTGCTTAACTCAAATCCTGGATTACACTGACAGATGAAAGAACCCAGTATATTGTAACACTGTTGTGCACACGGGTTATTGGCATCACATTCATTTATGTCTGAAAGGAAAAATTACAGATCTTTATCTTCTGTAGCTAGTAATTAGGTTAAATGGATTAGTTCTTATTGCTATTGCTTAGCAGAAGCTCAGTTGACTATATCAATATAGACCTGCAGTCACTGGAACAATGTCAGATCTATGCTTTACATTCCATGTAGAAAAAGAATATTTTTCCAGGAATGAGAGTTATTCTAATGTGTGATGAATTCTTCCAAAAATGTTTAGCGTGGCTATCAAACTGCACATTCCAGTGTCTTTTTTTCAGGTATGAAATGCCAAGTCTCTATAAATAATGATATAAGGAACACATACTGATAAGACCTCTCAGCATGCAGTGGCTAAGATTTATTTGAACTATTTATTACTCTTAAAATTGGTTCTTTTAAATTCCATTACAATTATAACATGAGCCTTTGAGGCCAGTAGAGTTTTGCAATGCTCTTCAGCCTAGACCATATTGGGGGAAGGTATGTTTCTATGCTAGAATTTTCCATGATGTGCCCATCCTAAGAACATATGTGAGAACACTGTGGTATGAGAAAAGAAGTAATTTTTAATGGGAGGTTTATATAACTGTAATCACTTCTGGAATCTATAACACTTGTTTTTTCACAGGCTGTTGACTAACTGCTGCTCCTCTGTCACTCACTCTGTAGACTGTAGTGCATTTTCCCTTGTATTCCTCCCCTGCATGTTTTCCATTCATATTTGTGTTTATCAGATATAACCATTGGTAAAGAGCTGCATTTGGAAGAAAGCATCTTGAGTTCATGGCTTTTGCAAATGCTTATAAATGTCAGCAACACTCATTTACAGACAACTAAAAACTGACAAAGACAACTAAGGTTGGGCATTCAAAAATACTAAACCAATGAGGAAGATATTAATTCTCTCAATGTGATGAACTTCATAGTCCTGAAAATGAATGGTAATAGGAGAAAACCTTTTCTTCCTCCTTTTAATTTGTGGCAATAGTGCTAAGAATGTACATCGTGACAAGGCTACTAGAGGGGATAAACAAGCTAGCCAAGACCAAAATTCTGTTTGTTTTCCTTCTGAGAAATATTGACCCACTTTCAATATATGCAAAATTTGTAATGCAAATGTAATTGTTACAGCTGTCAAGTGTCACTTCTTCCAGATGACTGTTGTAGATGTGAAAGTCTGCTTTGATGCAGCAACCATTACTTCACAGATTTTCTTCTTAAGAATCACTTTACCTAAGTATGTCTTATTAGGCTGGGAGGCCAACAAGAGCCAGAGAAGAGGCGTTCTGGTGAAGCACCTGGCAAACTTGGGAGCTGTCATACAGATTTGTAAGCATAACTGAAAGAATTCACTTTGCATTTGAGCCATGGAAAGGGTCAAATGAGTAACAATTTGTCCTGTCGTTATGTTGTGCCCGTGTACAATATTTTTTTTTTATCCTATCACCTGGTGAGAATCAAGAAATGCCTTTGTCACTTCAGCGCTCTGCAGCGTGTCAGGGTACTTTGATAAGATATGGCAATGCTTGGAAGTAATGGTAGAAGCTGGAAAACCTAGACTTATCTTTCTATATATAAAACCTGTGTTATATACAGATATATATTATAGCCACTACAGCCATCACCCATCCTTTTTTTTATTATTTTTAATGGCAATTCTCTCTGCACTTCAGCAGACCTAGCTTCCTTTTTATTATTGCTGTATTTCTTCTGGAACAGATCTTATGATTTCTAATTTAGCATCAGTCTTAAAGTTTTACTGCAAGGCTTCCCTTAGTGTTTTAACTTCTAAAGGCTTGGTCTTCCTTAGTGGTCCTTGCTTTCATTTTTAACATTATTCTTGAAGATATTCATAGATGTGACACTCATAATGCTTTCTTTCAGCACTACATTTATCATGTGCTGAGGATAATTACACAACTGCAGAGGTATAGTATTGCTACCTCTGGTCTCCAGTTCCAGCTTTTGTGTTGCATGAACTGGCAATAAAAGACAATGACAATGCAAAGGTAACCACCAGAACAGAAAGAATAATTAAATCTAAGCATATTAAATAATTAATATAAACCTCCAGGCTTCCAGTTGCCAAACTAAGTGCTCCTCAGAAACCTGCTATGCCAACAAAATAACAGGTTTTCAGTAAGACTCCAAATTTCTCTTTAAGCCTCTTGTGCTTCTCGGATCCCTTGCAGAAGTGTCTCAATATAGAAACTGGTAGGTCTTATGGGTTGGTATTTAAGTTAGGATGAAGATACTGTGGCAAGTCATGTGTGTCAGTATTTCTCTCTCCCAAATGAGCTCATGTGAGTACATGCAGTGAAGTTCTTACCTACACAGGTGTGGTTGTTGGATGCTAACTGGAAACCAGCATTGCACTGGCAATAGTAGGACCCAGGAGTGTTGATGCACCGATGGTGACAATATGGAGGCAGGGTGCATTCGTCGATGTCTAAGTTACAAAGAAGAGAACACAGTTCAAATGGAATCATGGCAGTTCACTGTTGCTGTCTTGTGTCCAAAGAAATGATAAAGTCAATTGTGCTTGATTAAAAGCTGAAAAACGGCTCATGTGAGCTAGATACTCCTTCCATGGGTATTAATAGGAATACTATTTTACGCTTTCCCCCCCAGTAACTTTTGTAAGATCTGCTGTATGCTGATTGTCTTCCAGCTACTAAAATTGTCTTCCAACTTCATTTTTCATTCACTTCCACAGAACTTACTTATTTTATATAGGTAAAACCTAGGATGTTTTCTTCTACTTTTTCAACAAAGATTTCTCCTGATCAGACATAATGCCAACCACACAGTGAATGTGGCTTGTAGCTCTTTTTCCTAAAAATTCACAGCACACTAAGCATGTACTAAAACTTTTCAACTCCATTAGAAAAAGTCCAAATTTTCAGTGCAAGTACAGGGGAATGGTGAGGATAGTAAAGCATTGGGCCTGAAAAGGGGGTAGTGGTTGTGCTTCTGCAGGGATCCCCCAGAAAGAGACTTGCTCCCCCAAGGGGCTGCCACTGCTCCTGTCCTACTCCCTGCCTCTTCTGCAGAGCTTTGTGTACAGCAGCACCAGCACATTCTGGCTGCACTCTATGGTGCTGAGCCAGGTGATCAGACTGCTACCTGCAGACAGTATTAACTTTGCCCAGACTCTCCCTGCAGATTAGCCCTGGGTCTGAGGTGGTGCAGGCTGCCTTTCCAATTTTCAGCATTCCTACTGTGCATCAGAGCAGGGTTTTCACCTGCAAACCATATAAAATGTGCAACAGCCCATTCTTTCTCTCTGCCTTTTAAAAGGTTCTCTTGCATTCTGGAGGAGATACTGCCTCTCTTTTTGACTGAGAAACACTTTATTATGCCACAGTGGTAATTGTGCTTGTATGTGCAGCAGCTGTCTCTAGTTGTGGCCTGCTTGAGCTTGGTGAAGAAATTCATGCCATGTTCTGTACATGTACACAATGTGAGATTTCAAAAGGCTCTAAGCTCAAACAAATAAGACCAGTTTTCACTAGAACAAAGAAAGGCACTTCCCATATCCATGCCAGATCTTGAGTTTCCTACCTCCAGCTGTTTCCACCATAGATGTATTTAAAAAGAGGCCAAGACTTTTTTTTTTATAATGAGGAAAGTGTTTGTTTTAATATCAAGTGAAAAAATAATCTTTGGAAGTTAACCCTTTCTTTGTCTAATTTACAGTCACTGTTTGGGACCAACCTTAGAATTGTTTTGGATGATTCTGAATGAAAAGGCTTACGCTGGAAAATTCCTGGCTATCTGAACAGCAGCAATTGTTGCTCTAACTCTTTCAATGCAGAGAGAAATTTGGAGGTAGAAATGGAATAAATAAGAAGTCATGGTAGATCTCCTCCATCCTCGATTTTTACAGGACTAAGCTCTTACGAATTGCTGTTTAAAGATCTGATTATACAATATAAGCATATGAGCAATGCTCTGTGCTTAGGCACTGCATTTATGCAAATAAATGTTTCCAGGATTCAACTCTAGTTCAGTAGGAGTTTTCCTTGCGGGATTAGGCACATCAGCTCTATGTAGATCTAAGGGCTAAGCATCACTTAATCAATTTGGCCAAATCTTCTGTTAGAAGGAATTGTTTCCCAGCATTACTTCAATCTGCAGTCCCATGTTTCAGAAAAGACTTATTTTGGAGTATGTAAACAAACAAAGTTAAAAAAAAAATGATTAGTGAATTTAGATTAAAATCAATCAATTGTTAGAAATGAGTCCTTTCCTCCCTCTTCCTTGAAGCCAAAATAGTCTGGAAAAATTTCTTTCAAATTTGAGAAACAGTTTCTCCCATATGGAGAACCTCTATCAAGATCTGGCCCCAAGAACGTTTTCTGGCTAAATTGTTATAAAATCCCCAAAGACAGGCTTTATTCTGAAATGCTGACTGACCCTGCTAAGTGTAGGGTTGTACTTATAATTTAGGTCAGTGTGTAATATATAACACAGGTGTTATTCTTGGTGTTGACCTAAATAGGAGAAGGGAAATTTCCCTTTCCAGACATCCTCATGTATAGATTTAGATGCAGAAATGTATTCATATGTAGATATGAGGGTGTATTATTCTCCTTTTTCTGAGTGCTGTAATGTGTCCCCCATGACTTAAGAGTTAGTACTGTGGCTCTTGACATTAGTGCTATGCAATAGCACTTTTAATATACCTTACCTGCTCTGAAAAATATAGGTAAACCCCAGTTATTAAAAAAAAACCAAACCAGCGACCTATCAAAACTATTCCTCTACCTACATTCCAAACTATTAATCCTACACTTGCACAGAAAACTGAGAAAAATCAGATACATCTGTGTTTACACCAATTTGACAGTTCAGGGCCTGACCCGCATTTCTTAGGAAAGAGATAAAAATTTTTGTGTTGATTTCTGCAGCCTTTGGCTTAGAACCTAAAAGAAAGAGTCATGCCTGGAAATTTAAGTTAATCTAGATATGTATTGAAACTTCCCCAGTTTCCTTCCTGCAGCCTCTTGTTAGGCAGTTACTACTGATAGCCTTTTCAAGGCTTTTTGAAAGAGATTAAAAAGAAAAACCAAAAAATTCTTAAACATTTTCAAATACAGGATACCTAACACAAAGAAAAAGAGGAGAATTGGAAGTTCTGTTATTCCTGTTCTGCTGAGGTCAAAAAGAAGTGTTTCTGTTTCTTCTAGGCCACATAAACCATTCTTGTGTCTTAAAAGAGATGGTCTTAAATATATACATCATGAGGTGATATTTGACTCTCTTGTTTCATAGTTGTTTTTATTATCTCTGAAAACCATAAAGCTTAAGGTTGGAGTGCCTATAAAAGCAATTCATCCCTTGAAATCATGATTGAAGAGGTGTTAAAGGCTAAAGGAGGACTGAAGGAACATAGTAATGTCACTTTTGCATAACTTCCCCAAATGAGGATGGAATAGGAAAGATGCAGTGTTTATACTGCACTTGGATTTAATTTAATGCTATACTTGTATAGGTCCCAAGGGTGCTGATAGCTTATTCTGGCACAAAGAATAAAGCATAGTGGTTTATAAGTTGCAAATATACTATACCTGTATTCAGAATTTCCATGTCTTTCATTTATACTCATAAAACTGTGTACTGAAACAAACTGTGCAAGGGGGCTCTGCAGAGCAAGGATTAGGTCTGTGTGAAGGTAGTGCTTTGTCCTACCTTCAAAGGAGGACAAGTCTTGCTGAGGTCAGTGGAAAGACATGCTTTAGTTTGCCACTCTAGACTTATGGCTATATCTGGAACACTAGGCAATATCCCAATACAAATAATAAACACAATGATAACTATTAGGAAAATTAATCTTGTGAAGTTCAGCCCCAAGTGTTGATTACACTTAAAACATTATTTCTAGTTCCATGTTTTAGTGATTACTTACTGTGATGAAGTGATTATTCCATTTAATTTCAAAGTTTTATATAGCTATTTTATGCATACCTATGCACTTTATAATCAATATAAAGATTTCAACGATAGGTAACAAAAGAATATTTAGTTGAAAGCAACACTTACCAACACATTGGTCCCCTCGTTTCTGATACCCTGGAGGACACTGGCAGCTGAAGGACCCTCTTAAATTCACACATACTTGGTCAGCTCTACAATTATGGGTTCCAGTTGCACATTCATCTATATCTTTTTATTAAAAAAGCATATGCAATCTTAGTAATACAGTTTACTTAAAATATTTAGCCTATTGAAATGCTTTATGCATCTTCAAGCTACCTATGAGTAAAAGCAGCAAAGTGCAAATATACTCCAAAGATGTCATCTCAATGCTTATTCCCTTTGCAGGACATAAAATGTTATCAGATTTCTAATATCTTTTAATTCTGATATAATGCATTTGGAAATATTTTTAGATATGGTTATTTTAAACAATTGGATATTTTGTCAAATATCATTAATATTTTGTACTTATCACTAAAATATTATAAAGTTGCAAGAAGTTTACAGAAAGTTTTTTAATCATTTGACTTCTTTGGTTTTGTGTTGTTGCACTCTGGAAAATTTCAGCAGACATGGTTCAGCCCTTTTTCAAGAACAAGATGAGTAAAAATATGTTGTTTTGCTGATACTAAAAAGAGTCTAGTGATCTCTTTTTCATGGTTCTGTGCTCCACACTTTGGACAGGGACTTGGAACTTGGTACATGGTGGCCTTTTCATAAGGAGGTCTGCCTCTTGTCATTCCCATGAAAATTCTTCTATTTCTCTCAATATGTTAAAGTTTTTGGAAATGGTTTGTATTTTAACAGTACAGCTAAAAATGCAAATACTAGATCAATACTTTTCAGTGTAATTCAGGCAGCTTTTTTAGTTCACACTAAATGCAGGTTTATACAAGTATAAAAACAACATTTTGATTTTGTCTATTCATTATAACTGCTGGAGTACTTAATTATAATTAAACTGCATGTGCTGACAAATAGGTTGCTTAAAATGGAATTACAATTTGCTTTCTCATCTGAACATCCAAAAAGTTGGAGAGATTTTATTGTAATCTGATACAGAACAGTGAAAGGACTTTTTTTTAATTTTGGCATTGTACACAATTTGGAGACTCTAGGCTGAATAAACAAATTCCTTAAAACTTATGATCTCTAGTTTACAAATCTCAGCTGACCTCTCTATTTGTATAGGCACTGGGGATGTTAGAACATCACCAGTGGCAGATTCTGGGTGGTGCTTTGGAAAAAATGATGGATTCTTTCTCATAGGAAATGAAAACAATTTTGACCACAAGATTCAATAAAAAATAAACCATCAACAGTTTGAATTAATTCTCAATGTTTGCCCTTTCCCCAAATGTCCAAATATTTTACATATATTTTCTCTTTATCTGACAGGAAAAATAAAGTCCTTTTATGTAATTCTGCTCTTTGCATTTCTGCATACTATCAGTCCTAAAGCTGCTGTGTTGATGCAGGACTTGCTGACTGCATTGTTCTGTACTGACAGCTGAAAAGCACATTCTCAGGTGTAAAGTTTGTCAGGGACTGTAGCTGGCTGCCTCGTACCAACCTGACACATCATTAAACATTTGAGCCAAAGCATGGTGGAGTTCAGTGCAAGTCTATGCAGGGATTTCACTTGGCTTTGCATGTACTCCTGGTTTCTAAAGAAGTTGAAAATAAAATGGCTACAGTACTTGCACAGTTTAAATATTTTTTGTTGTAAAGTTTACTGGAACAAAGAAAGTTTACTTGATCTTTGAGACTTCATATATGAGTAAACTTAACATTAGTTACCTTCTAAGATGGATAAGCTGAAGTGCATTAAGTCCTTATGTTGCCATTTGCATCCATGGTTTGATCGCTGTTTAGCTTAATTTCTATGAAACACTAAGCTACCTCAGATAAGTCAATCTAGATTGCTTCATTTTATGCACTCAAGATCTTTGATTTTTCCAATGGCAAGTTCAATTTGAAAGAAAAACAATTATTCAAAGTAGTGTTTAACTGCTAGCTGCTGCCTCATTTGAAAAATTTTGAAAGATTTGATGTTATGTCCACAAAGACTTGTGTTCATAAGAACAACCTTTTCTTCAGACTTGTTTCAAGGAAATCTTTAGATTTCTCCTAAGCTTCTTGCTTAAGTAACGATCCTGAACTGGGTTGCACATTAGCTGTCACTGAATGCCCTGTCTGTCTTCCACATGCCATGAAAATACATATTGGTATGTAGTGTATTCTTGGTGGTCTTCAGAAGAGCTTTATCAGTGGTGTTACTGGAGGTCTCCTTGGGATAAGGCAGATCAGGTCCATTTTTCTCTGAGGTGGCAGGGGTAGAGTTATCTACTCATGAACGTGCATGCTTCCCTCCCAATATGAAATAGTATAATCTTACACTGGCATTGCCAATATTAATTTGGGATTCCCACTTATGTGTTTGTTCATGGTTCTTGGATGGATGGACTGTCTATCTGCAGTTGCTTAGGGTCAGACTGATCTGAAGCTTCCAGATTGTTTTCCCAGTTATGTCGCCTCTGTATGGAAATCAGTAACTTCCAAGTCTTTACTCCATTATTCCAGGAAGTTTTTCTAGTTTAAATAAGGTTTTTCTATCCATTAGATTCCTAGCTTCTTTATCATAACTTGTGCAGTGCCCCCTGATTCTGCGACAGTGATCTGGAAGCTGAATCAACTCCTGTTTTTAGTCTGTATCAAATGCAGTAATACTGGGATGAGATGGTGCTTATGCAAAGCATGGGTTTTTTCCTTACACCTAACCATCTCATTCCATTTGATCTCTATTGACAAAATCCTTGGACTTTAGTGTGAACAGCAGATGAGGGTGTTGGGAATCCATACTTCTGGTTTCTTCCTAGTGCAGACACCTGTGACCAGACTGATTTGGTATCTGTCAAGAGATAGTAATCTAGGGCAACAGTGTGATAGAAACTCCTATGGGAATATCACAGAGCTCACCAGCTTTAATCCTCGGAGCAAGATAAATTTGTCTGACCTTTTCTCTCGAGTATGAATGTTTAATAATGTGTGTTACGTGCATGTGTATTTATAATAATTAAAAAAAATTAAATCAAGACACTCTACTGCACACACTTGTCCCTCTGGGGAGAGGGTGAGAGAACAAACATGTGACAGATGTTTGTCATGTTGCTTAATGTACTACTGGAAAGCACTCAAGATACCACAGTGATGACTGCAGTATAAGAAACAGATCTAGAAAGAAAATAATGGGGTTTTACAAGCTCATTCTTGAGCATCTTTCCTCTGTATCTTCTTTTCCAAATTTAGTGTCATCATGATAAAGTTTGTTTCCATAAGTGTTTCAGTAACTGATGCCATAGCTGAAGCTTCTACCTTAAGCAAGTATCCTGTAGACTATACTCAAAACTACCCTCAACTCATTCCTCATCAACTTTGTTTAAATTTCATTTCTAGATGTTATATATACATTTTTTTGCTCAGGTAGACAACTTAAATTACACTGGTAACCAGTGATGAAAATTTTTTAACATCAGTCTTTCTTTATTTCTTTGTGTTTTCTAATCTCAGCTAACATTTTAAAAAGGTTGTGCTGTTCACTATAGGTAAGCTGTAAGTTTGTATTGAATTGTTAAACAACATGAATAGGTTTTGATTATTGATGCATCAGCCTGTGAAATATAGATTAATTTTTAAATTCACTATGTATCTGAGTGATCTAGGGTGTTGCTCTGATTTTCATTCTCAGTCATTCTCTGGTCAGTTTCAGCCTGTGTAGTTGGAAAACTTCTCTTGAAATAGCCTGGGTATCTCTAAATCCTTTTGCAAATCAATCTTACTTGAAAACAGAGCTGTGTTACCTTTAGTGTCTTGATCACTGAACTAGTAGTTGCTTATAGGTCGGTGTAATATACAGCATCGGGCAACTGCCTTCTGAGAGGAACAGGTGGTCAAATATGCTGGCCAGATAGTCCTCTTAGGGAATTCTACTGCCTCCCTGTGGCCCAGGTTAAGGACATCAGTAGGAAACTTCCTAGCCTGGTATGGCCCTCAGAATCCTTCCTCTTATTGCTCTTTGTGGGCAGTGATGAAGCCTCGTATAGTCCAAGGGCAATTAAAAGAGATGGCTGGTAAGGGAATCTGGAGCACAGGTTATTCTTCCTTTCAGTTGCAGGCAGTCACATTAGAAGAAACAGATGGGCCCAGTCTCTCCTGTAAGTACAGGCTGAGAGTGTTGGGGTTGTTCAGCCTTGAGAAGGGTCTGGGGAGACCTTATTGCAGTCTTCCAATATCTAAAAGGGGCCTAAAGGAAAGATGGAGAAGGTACTCTTTACCAGAGTGTGAAGCCATGGAATGAGGAGTAATGTTTTTAAACCGAAAGAGGGTAGATTTAGATGTCAGATGGGATTCCTCTTTCTCAAAGTGTGAAGGGGGCCTTTGCTCATAAACTAGAGGAGCTCTTTGACAGAACTTTAAACTAGGCCTGACAGGGGAGGGGGACAATGTCAGGTTTATTTGTGACAAGCTGTGGCATGACCTGCCAAGGTTAGAGGGATGGGGTGCGAGCAAAGCACCACAGCCTATTGCCCTGAGATGTGCTGACTACCCTGTGCCACACTTGAAGTCTTACAAAGATGAGACAGAGCTTCCTGAGATAGGAGGATCCAAGAGGGAAACACCAATGAAATACCTCAAAGGAATTAAGGGGTGTTTGCCTAAGAAGGTGACATGGCTGACAGTTCAAGTGCCTCTACAACACTGCATGCAGCACGGGCAACAGACAGGAGTTGGAAACCACTATGTAGCTAGAAAGCTATGACCTAGTTGCCATTACTGAACTTGATGGGATGAATCCCATGTTCAGAGTGTGGCTACTGATGGCTACAGTGTCTTCAGAAGGGACAGGTGAGGAAGGAGAGGTGGAGGCCTCAAGAAATAGATGGTGTGAAGAGCTGTCTCTGAGGAGTAGCCACAAGCAGGTTGAAAGTCTAAGGGTAAGAATTAGAGATCAAGACACCACAGGAACATTACAATTAAGGACACTCGTCTTCCAATTAAATTACATGTCAGCCACACTGCTCTTTCAGAGATGTTTATAGAAGTCCTCAACTGTATTATGGTAAATATGGTCATCAGACCCCAGTGAGTCATCCCAATATAAATACTGCCTTTTGCAGCAATCACCAGGGCTATTCTAGAAAGTTCATTTTAGAAGACTTTCATACTGATAACTCTCTGTAAGTTAAGATATAGCTCTGATTTCTATAGGCTTCTGTTTGAAGTTTTCAGGGTGCTACAGAAATAATGTCAGAACCATGGAGGGCAGCAGAGCTTGCTCCTGTATTCCTTCAATATATAAATCAACTTGCATTTCATACTTTTAATTCCACAAGCCTCACTAATATCTATACCCAGTGATTCCCTCATTTTCCAAAAATGTACCCACACTCCCTCTTGAAGTGATTTACACAATTATGTCCTTCCATTGCTGACTTTGGCAGCCTGCACTATATTTCAACCAGCAGTTGTGTACAAAAATTTTGCCTGACCTGCTTTTTTGCTATAGCTTTCTCTAAATCTAGTGTATCATTCCCTGTTCTAGAGCTAGTTAGTTTTTCTACTTCTCTACTGCAATCCATTCTGTTAGGCTCTTATCTACATCCATAAAATTCTTTCCTTGTCTCTCTTTCTGAGCTACAAATCTGGCTCCGTTCCCTTCATGCTGTGACTCATTTTTCCCAAACCCCCTGACTCATGCTGCTTGCTCACTTATGCAACAGCTTAATCTCTGTAATTTTCTTCATATCATTAGGAGAAGTACATAAATCGATGAGATGCATTTCACCAGTGCTTCAAGCTTTTGTAGGAAAAAGTTAAATACAATCCTTCATCTCATCTAAGCCACTCAAACCTTTTCTCCTCTAGCTCATACCTGTATGTTGTGGTCAGAGCCGGAGAACTGTATTCTGAATGCAAGTATTTCATACTCCTGGGACCAAAGTGCTCAGCTTCTTTTTGCTCCCTGGCTCTCAACTTACTGCAATTTACTACAGCATCTTTGTGCTCTCCTTGTTTGTCTATGTGTTAATCTAGTCAAACAAGTCATAAATGTTTGCAGGTTGCTTACTCTGTTCTGGTCTTGTAAGTAGAATACTCTACCAGATCAAAAAGAGGGTTCTTAAAATGACCTTATGAGATTCAAATTCTTATTTCTTCCCCCACTGAGCAGTGTCAATGGACCAGCTTCTGAATAGTTTATACAAATCTAGATGCAGAATGATTCCACTGATGTCAGTGTTGCACTTGTCATTGACTCCAGTGAAGCTGTTCTCCATTTGTTTTGAATGTAAACAATAAATATTTTAGTTAATCAATTTTAAATTTTTTGAGCTCTCAGTTGTGAGTGAGACCAGAATATGATGTGGTCTGTTTTTTTTTAATAGATTAATCTGAACTGAAAACACTGCCTCCCACGTAAGCAATGGCACCAGCGAGTCTGATATCAGACCTACAGTGATCTCCACAGTACTGCAGATATTGTGAACTATTTACTTCAGGATTCTGTAAAACCTTTCACTTTCTGTCCACTTCATTAGCTTGCTTTCTGTCTGTAAGACATTTTATATTAGTATTTTTCAGAAATAGCCAGTTGCCAGTAAAATGCTTGAAGAAATTAGACCACTATAGTTCTTCCATGAGTATGGGCTTACTTTATTTTATAAAATAAGTATTCTGTCTCTTATTTATGTTTCTTATATCGTTCTTGCAACTGAAGCCAAGCTCACTGCTATGTCGTTTCCTGGATCCTCCCTGATCCTTTCTTACACATAGGAACAACATTAGCAACCTCCAAATTCCCTGGTTCCCTCCCTAGCCTTAGCAAGCTATCAACAATTTCTGTCAAAGGCTTTTCTATTTCCCTTGCTACTTCCTTCAACATTTGGGATGTTATTCATCTGGGCTGGATGCCCAGACAACTTTTAACTCATTGGTGTTGGGAGACTGTGCTTTATGGTGGTAAATACCAGCAGAAAATCTATTACATAACATCAGGCCAGTAGGTACCAAAACACTACATCTCTCACTTGTGGAGTGGCAAAACCTGTTAAGAAAGAGAGCTGCACTCTGATGGTGCAGTCACTATCCAGTAGTGTCATGAGGTAGCATCTATAATTCTGTACAACTCTGTAGCAGCCCATAAACTCCCTCTTTATTGCTGTTTTTTCTCTTTCCTTTTTAAATTTTCCTTTGGCCCTTTCATGTTAAGTATATTGGACTGATTGCCCTGGTAACAAGTTTTCACAGTTGAGTGAAGGAAACCTGCACAAATACTTGTTTGCACAGGAAAAATATATCTAAGAGCCAAGACCTACATTTAAGCAAATATGTGAGGTAGAATGTTTAAACTAATGAGATTTTCATGAAAAACAGCATGACTCCTTTTGGTGTGCTGAAACAGCATTTCCCCTCTCAAATTTGAGAGTACAGCAAAGCAAGCTCCTTGTAGATTTGTCCTGTAGTACTCCTGGACATCATGGCACAACAAAATAAAAGGAATGCAAGTATCAATGTAGAAAATGTACAACCTGCCCTGAACCCTAATGCAGTGCAATTTATGCTTTCTTGTGTGGTTTCTGTATTTGAACTGCAAAAGTGTTAGCAACTACCATTAATTTGGGAAAGTTACCCAGCCTCAGTGACTTCATGAATATGAAGGTACAGGAAAAGCATCCTTCTATTTACTCAACAGAGTCAACAAGGGATCAAGCTGTAATAATCAAGTCTGGACTGCAATACTTTGTCACAATTATGTATTGTCTTTGGTATGTCCAAACTGAATTGACTTATCACATAGAATAGCTAAATAAAGGAGTGAGCTATAGCTTTCAGCACTAGAACATCTCCCACATGTTCGTTTGGGAGTGGCAGGCAGCTGAAAAGGGAAAAAAAATGAATGAAGCTTTGAATTGATGCATTACTTCCTTTCTTCTCTGCTTTGCCTCCATCTGTGATGCTACCTTCCTTCTCTACTGTATGCCATGCAGTCTTTAAATTGCACTGCAAAAGTTAAATAGCTTTTAGTACTGAGACTTTTTTTTTCACTTCAAAAACTGAGATGCTGTATGCAACGGAACACGGCTTTTTTTTCTGTATCTTAACATGAGGCAACACTTATACTCGCTACATTCAGGTCAGCATTTCGGTGGTGACAAGGTAAGGATGCTTAAACCTGAATCAGCACCCAAACATGTATTCTGCTCCTGTGCCTTCTGCACGTTCTTGCTAGAAATAGTGTGGTAAGTTAAAAAGCCTAATGCTGTATTACAACTTTCTCTATGTTGTGCTCTGTACTTTTCCAGGCCCCTACCAGAACAAACCATAGCTTAACACAGCTTGTAGGAATGTACTCTGATAAAAAGATATAATTCATTATCCAGTTACAACCACAGTGAATTAATGAATGTGGCACATAAACCACTATTCAAGTAATCCAGTAATGAAAGTGATCATTTCAAATAAAAGTAGTATGGCTAATATGAAAACAATGTTACTCTGATACAAAGCCACAAAAACTATTCCCAGAAGACATTTAATAGTAGTATTTCCTATGCAATGTTACTTCAACATGTATTCTTAAAAGAAGAACACAGGTATTAATATATATTGTCTTTGTGTTTAAATTTTCTCAAAGGGAAGAGTATTTTTTTTCCCAACAGAAGATCACAATGTATTCCTGCTCATCAAAACCAAAAATATTCCATGTTTTTCACTGATCTCTATTAATTTAAATTTTGTATTTTTGGTTTTATTTCTGCTGGGACCACAAATGGAGCCATACTTGCTTTCAAGTTATAATCCAATAATTCAGTGCAATGTATCTGCAAGTTTCAGAGTGTTTCAAAATGTGAGTTGTCATAATGGTAAACTTTTTGATTTACATTGCAATAGCTTATTTTTACTTTCAGTAGAGTATTTCCTGCTGTTGTTTTTTTGTGACTTTATGCTAGAGGTCTAACAACTTGTGCTTTTTGGTTCATGCCTGCCTAAGTGAGGATCACCCACCCATGATGACCAATATACTTGGACTATACTCAAAAACAACAAGGGTGGATTAAACTATTTCATTATTGCAGATGAAAGAGTTCTCCCCGACATCTGGCATATCATCTTCAAAACTGATATGGAACATTTCCATAAATTCAGCTTAACATTGTTTTTGTGAGTGTTCCAAAGTATTTTTAACATGAAGAAATTGCATGCAAACTAATTTCCTATTAGAAAGTAAATGTCTTGTTCTTATTTCTAATTCACTCAGTTATTAAAAAAAAAAAGATGTTCGCTTAACTTGAAGCATACTGTTTTGTTTATTTAAGTTAATGGAAAAGCTAGTCAGTGTTTGATGTAAAGCTGCCCCCTTGCTTGAAAGAAAACCAAACAACTGGTTATGAATTATGAATATCTCCTAATAGTTTCCAGAATTATCTGAAGGATGTATTTTTTTTTTTCTTAATTACGTACACTTAAAAGTTCCAAGTTCCCTATTCATTTCCATTTTGTTTATTTCTCTCCTTGGAAACCTCATAAGCATTTTCCTCCAGCTAGGCTTGACTGAACAAAATAGTACGGCTACAACCTGTAATATTAGGGAAATAAAGGCCTGAAAGCTCTTTGTGGTTTTTAATTAGGAAGTTGAAGAATCACTTGTTAAATCTTTGCAAGCCTTTTCACAGCGCTTACACTGGCAGCTGCTGGGTTCCTGCAAAGGAATACACAAACTTCTATCTAAAAAGTATGCTTTTATTCTGAGACAACACAGAAATATACTGTTTTTTCTTGTCCATTGGCATGTCTTCAACTGTTTTAGTCCTAATCAGACTGTTCCTCTTACGAGGAAGCACAGTGTCTCCTTGCAGTGAGGGAGGCATCTCCATGTAGGAGTTTTTGGCAAAGGTACTGCAATGGGGGATGCAGTCTAGTAAAAACCTGGTCTGCCTGTGTGGCACTACCAGAGCCTGCAAGTCTTTCTGAACAGTCAAGGCAGCTAGTTATTAATTGAACAAAATTTTCACAGCAAGCAAACTGATGCACTGTGCATAAACTAGGTGATACCCAATCCTAGCCTGAAATACAGTAGCCTGATTTATTATTTTTCTTGGTAGTGAATGCATAGCTCATCAGCGCTCACATTGCTGGTTTAAGAGACAAGGAACATAAAGATATAAGAGACTTCAGATATAAGACCAGGGACTTAAACTATTTGATAGAGGCACCAATTTTATCAATAAAATCTTATTCACTTTCAGCCTTTGCAGGCTGAATGAACTGTTTTAGGAATTAAAACTGTTTCCCAAGCTGAGAACATTTAAGTTCAAGTCGAGTTCAAAAGCAACTATCAGAAGGAGAAGGCTTATCTAAACGATGGTATTGTTTTTAGCACTAATCATCCTATCTGTTGGCAGTACCAATATGCTGCAATCTCCACAGCTCCCTACGTAAATAACCAGATTCCTGATGCTGTTCCAACTACAGAAATGCCTTTGAAGGCATTATTTAGTTATGAATTTTTCTTACATGGTTATGTGATACTTTTAGCGTGTTGCTGTATGTAACCAGAGAAGCCTTGTTTTGAAGAAATGTATCTTCAAAGTATACTTTCAAAGTATAATTGGCTGGAGCTGCTCTGTATTTTATCTTTTTGTGAAATAAAAAATGAAATGGTAAAAAGAAATTCACTTTCATGCCCTCTACAACTTTTGAATGATAGAACAATAAAAGCAAATTATGGAAATAATACTTAAAAAAGACACATCGGTTGATTTGGTCCAAAATATACTCTAGGGATGGGAGGGGATTGGAAGATCTGGGATAGAAAAACACAATGTTCAGGTTGCATAGTTCAAGCAAAGTGAAGTGAAATGGATGTGCAGAAGTTAAGATTCCTGTGGCAATATCAATTTGACTCTGGTACAAACAAGCCATGTTATATGGTACTAATTTAAGAAAGCCATCAGGAATAGCATCTTGTAAATTTTTGTTTGTCTGTCTTGCCTTAAGAATTCACATTAGCTGGCTCTCCTTTTAAACTTAAATGGAAAATCCAATTTCCTATGTAATTCTTAACATGAAGAGGGCTTAAAATTAAGTTTTAAAAATGCTTTGCTTTAGACACAAGAGGTGAAGCCAGGCAAGATTGAAAGAGAGGCAGAGGCACCAAGGAGAAAAATATCTATTCTTCGAAGGTAAAAGAGAAAAAAACAAAGGCAGTATGAATATTTATGAAGGCAGAAAAATGAATATCAAAGCTAAAAAGACAGAGGTGACTAAATGGAGGCTAAAAAAATGAAAGGTTGGAAAAAAGCAAGGCGCATACGTAAAATAGCTGCTTTTCATTTACAGAAGTAGTTTATTAAACACTTTAGTATAATTTAAGACTCGCAGTGGGATTTGGTTAGATCACCAAGGTGTTTTCGATGCTCACTTTTTGACTGCAGAGCTGGGAAGTACCTGCCAGTGTCTTTATTTTGCGCCTGCTTTTCCGATTATTCAATGTATAATTGGAGCTGCTATAAGAATGCCTAAATAGTGAGTGCTGAGGTGGTACTGTGCACCCTGCCTAGGGCTGGAGAACGTGTCCTGCTGTGGTTGCGTGTGCCTGGGACATGGCAAGAGCAAGACATGAGCCTGAGGGAGGCTATGGTGGGCGGTGGGCTGTGGGCAAAGTGGGGATGGACAACAAGGATAGCTGAAATAAGCTGAGGGTGTGCAGTCTACTGAAGATTATAAATTGGAGTGGTGCTTGGGAAGTATTTGTTGTTCTTTCAAAAACCTGACAAAAAAAATCTTAAAACTGAAAATTATTATTATTTTTGGCCCCAAACTAAGATTTTTCTGGGATTTAGCCACATTTTTTTCTGTGTTTGGGAACAAAAAAGAAAAAAGACACCAAAAAAATACTTTGTTCTTCAATGAGCCAGTAATAAATAAAACCTAACATTTTAAAAAACAGAAGTTTCCTTGGGAAGAGAAAGCTATTTTTTCTTCCAAAATTACTTTGCCTTAAAACTGGGATCAACTCTGCTCTCAGGCTAAGGATCTGACTTCCCGGCTGCCTTTAAGCAATCAAATAGAAGTAGCAATTGGGACAGTTTTTCTCTCTCTCTTTTTTTTTTTTTTTTTTCCCCTTAGTCTTTGGCTGGGAAGTTATATGGGTTTGCCTCAGAATAGATGCTGTGCTACCATAATCCTGGCACTTTTCACTGAAAATGAGATTTCAGCAGTGTTTCCTAGAGTAAGTAGAGTACTTCTGCAGTCTGCTTGCAGGGCTGTCGGGATGGTGAGATGCAGTAACCTGCTTTTGTTTGCCTGAGCATGTGGGGGTTTGGGTTTTTTTTTATACCTTGTGATCTTTGCAGACTTTTGGCAAAACTTAAAAGGTTAGTTTGAGGAGGGAGTGGCTATCATTTGTTTAGAAAATAAATAGAAAAAAGTAGGCCAAATACCAGTAAAGTTCCAGTTTTTAAATATTAAACTAACACACAACATTGCTGGCCTAAAAAGGTCACATGAAGTGGGAGAAAGGATGTATTTAGACTGATTGCCAGGCAGGACGTGGGATCTCTCACTGACTTGGCAGTCAATACTTCAGCTCTATTTGCTATTAGTGCTGTTTCTAATGCTCCTTATTTGCTAAGTTCTTATGTTTGACAAGATCCATACTTTATTTTCCAGTATTTACACTTTATTTATCCTATATTAAGCAGGGTGTAAATCCATTCAGAGGGTAACCAAGGCCTACTCCACCGCCTTTTTTTTGCTTCATCTTTGGTTAGTAGACAAGACGCTTAGAAACCCAGGAAAATTGAAGTTTTGAGGGGGCTTCCTTTGGGGTGTGCTATCAGAAAACAAGGTTCTTTGTAACATGTTTAAACCTGCAAAATATAGTGGAATAGGGTCTTTTGCTTCCAAATTTTTCAGTGAAGAAAGAAATGACTACTTAAAGTACAATAGAGCTGTTAAAATTTTTTTTGAAGAAATTGTAAGATTTAATAAAATGTAAGCATCCCTTTCTATGATCTGACTTTAGGGTACTTGGCTAGCATAAAGTAGAAAACCTAACACAGCAGCTAAATAATTGCTGCCACATCATCTAAGCACATCATTATCATTGCTGGATGAGATGAAAGGTATTTACAAATGAGAGTCTGCCAGGAGAACGCAGTCAGCACAAGCTTGATCCAGCTCCAGCTGTAATCAATAGGAGCCTTCAACTAAACGAGAGTTTAAACAACAAACTAACTTATTTTGGAAATGCATTACACTTCAAATTTTACACTGCAAAATTAAACCTGGAGCTTGTTAGAAGTGAGATGCAGAGGGATTCAGTGCCTAACAAAGCCCCTTGTTTTACTCTATGTATTGTTTGATGGTCGTTAAAGTTATACTTTCCACTCTGACAGCTCAAGCTGACATATTTTTTTTCCTCCCCCTTAAATCTCCCACTTTTCTTTTCCTCCTGTTTTTCTTTTCCTATTCCTCTGGGTTCTGCCCTTCTAATTTTTCAAGGCAGAGAATGCGCCTTTGTTTGTGAAGAGCAAAGCAAGTTTATGGCACCCTATTCATTATATTTATGAATCATATCTAACTGAATTTTTCCCATAGCCCAAAGGTGGCTGTTTGCCCAAAGGCACTGCTCTCAGTGTCTGTATTTTCTATTTATAAGGTGTATTTTAGTTTACATCAGAAGCTGAGGGAAAGACTTCTGCTTGATATCACTTCTGCCAAATGAAACCCACAGAGAAGCTGTGGCCAAAGGAACTCTGTACAAAAGTTGTCTGGGCTCTGTAATTTTGTCCACGTGGGTGCTTGGTAGTATACATTAGTTGCCAATAAAAACAATCTAAAATAGATACAGCACTGTGCAAATCTCGAGATGATCTTAAAATGTACAGAACACAGGTAAGTGAGCACTGGAGAGAGAAACACTGTCAAAACACAGTTTGGTGAGAAAATCAGCATTTGCAAGATGGTCATGAAAGGACAAGAAGCTCCTCTGACAATCCTTTTTACTCTGTGCAAGTTGATGAAATTCCTTAAAGAGTAGTTTATAACTGAATTAAAGAAAATGGTTGGTTTTGAAGCTATTTGTGGTTGTGACAAAGTGTGGGCGCTCCCCAGAACATGTTGTTGTTAAGTAGACAGTATAGCCAAGGACATTGAGGAATAAACCATTTCAGTCCTCGACAGGGTATACTGGTTTTAGAAATTGCTCCATGTCAGGCGAGTTGTTTGGCTCCGAGTCACGGGCAGGCACTGAACAGCACCAGCAGCAGGGAGACTAGGATATTTGTGGGACATCTACTGTGGGTCAGCTGTTAGTACAGGTGCCCATCCAAACCAAGCTTTTTGCCCCCAAAGAACTGCAGGAATAAATAGGAATCAGCTTTGTAGCTGCCACGGAGAAAGGAAAGCACAGGCCTTGATGGATTCACTGGACAAGTTTCTGAATACTTTGTGACATGAGATGTTTCTCTTGCTCCTGGCTGGAGGAAGAAAGAGGAGTGTAAAGCTTTAGCCATCCTTTCTGAAAAAGTAGCATTGAGGCCTGCCCTTCTCTTCATCTTTTTTTTTCTTTTTTTTTTTTCTTTTTTTTTTTAAGAAGGTATTTTGTTTGGTTTTCAGTCTATTCCATTCCCTCTTCCCTCTTGAAAAGATACAAGGTCCCAGATCTTGATTTTCTTGTAAATTGATTGCATTATTGCCAAGGATGTGTAGCCTGTCTGCATCTCAGCATTTCTGAGGGATGCCCAGAACATTATCAGTACATTGCTCAGCATAACTATTTCATTGCCTGGTTGTTTCTAGCTCTAAATAGACAGTCATAAATGTTTGATTAAAATTTAATCTAGCCTTGCCATGACCATTGTAGAGGTTAACTAATGAGCACAAGCCTATAGGGGAATGTAAGGGCCTCGTACACTGTTGAATACAGGCCAATATTGGTTGGTCAAAATAAATTTTGCTCATAAATTCTTGCAGGATGGGAGAAGAGATTTCTCAATTAGACTTCCATCAAAGTTATTGGAAAAAGCTGTCAGTCACGCTCAAGGTTTTCATAGATGTCTTGCTGCCTCAAATGCCTTCCAGACAGATTTAATTCCAGTATGATTGATTGTCCACTCGGCTTTGCAGCTGTGCCCTTCAGGAGAAAAGTCCATGCCATGCTCATTTATTTGCTGGATGGCAAAAAAAAATTCGTGGCTCGTTCATGAAGTGCTATCTTCTAGTAATGGATGAAGCAAGAGATGAACTGATAAAAGAGGAATCTTGGGAAAATTAATTAAATCAAATTAATTAATGCCAAGAGCAAAGAACAGAACTCAAGAGTAAGCAGGGAGATATATATGTAAGTATTAGTGAGATAGTCTACTTATAGTGGAGGAAATATAAACATCTACAAGGACATAAATTTCTTACCAATAGGATAAGAAAGAGAATTGCTTAAAATTCTGAAGCAAAAGTTTTTTAAAATAAGTTTTTTTTGATAATTTTACCAATCCTATTAATATTTCTGCTACTATGATTTTTGTTAGCTTGAATAACTCATACCACTGTTTGCAACCTTAAGCTTTCTCCCAGGCTAACCAACTTCCAATTTATTGTGAAAGCTTAAGAGGTGTAACATGGTGCTTGTATTTCTATGTGCTGTTTAGCTTAACAGAAGCCCTCATCATGGATAAGAATTTCACTGTTCTGCTGATGTGCAAACTCTGAACCAAAAGACAGTGCCACTTTCAAACAGCCTATGGTCTAAGAGAGGAGAGAGTGGAGGATTTCAAAGGATAGCAAGAGCCAGCCTGGTAGGTAATGATATTTGTGGCCTTTTATAAGCTTTTGCAAAATACAGCATTTCCAGAAAGGGGAGGGTAAGTTTTTTAACAGACTGTAAACAAGCAGGCTTGAAAACTTTCATATATAGTATCTAACCAATTCCATTGATTTAGAGGCAAGTTTTAATTAACCAGATGCTACCAATAAAAATGCAAAACTCTGATGGAATACCAATGACAAGATTGGTTTCTAGGAGTTAGCTGAACGTCCTCTGTAGCTAGATCTGTATCTAAAATATTTAGGACCTAATAGACTATTAGTATGCTTTGGAGATTTTATGGACAGGCAAAAAGATCAATATGAAAGAAAAGAAATACAATGTCTCAGATAATAACAGGATAGGATCTTCTGAACTGCTCTCAAAGTTTCAAAAACACCTCAGAGAAATAAAAACTAAGTCATGAAATTTCTTGTATTCTATTATTTTCAAAAGGACTGGGAAGTGTGCAGTATGTTTTAGGATCAAGTCCAAATGATTTTTAAGGAGTTAGGTCTCATTTTCAATGAAAGGAAAATAAAAAGGAAGCAAAGCATAATAGATAAGTAATGGCTGAATACATATTAAACCCAGAAACCTTTTCAAAGCAAAGAACAATGATCTCTTATCTAGAGAACATTCAGTAAATAAGTTAATTCTGCATATTGACCTAAAACTCTTGGGCTTGATTTATCATTAGTCTTATTTATGCAGTAATTTTTATTTATTCCATAAGGCTTCATACTTAGTGCATGTACGTGTGCTTGCTTGAAATGCCCAGTAGTAGAGGGCAAAACCTCTCGATGCAGAAAATTAATCTACAAAGTTCATAGAAAGAACTCTATGTGCCTATAGAGCTGCGTGTCATCCTATTACAAACAAGTCATGTCCACTGCATCATTCTGCTCCTCGTCATGAAGAATAGGTATCTGATTTTCAGATCAAAACAATTTTTCAATTCAGCTCCTACAAGGGATATGATTTTACAGAGAGGACACTGAGGAGATGATTGTTTTAGTCAAGCTAGGCATCACTTCCTACAGAAGTGGCATGAAGTATATAATTAGTAAAAGTGACAATATTTTCTCATTTGGCACTGTGAACTGTTCATAATCATAACTGTTCATAAATCATAAATTGTAAAGTATTTAGCTTCCAAAAGTAACATCTTTATTTCATTAACATTTTGAAACTCACATTGTGATGTTGCTAATTGTATAGTAATTTATCCAGGATCACAGTGTGAACTGCTGTTTTCAGTCAGGTTTTGGCACTTGTTTCCAGTTTAAGTGAAGAAAAGAGAATAAAGAATTAAATAGACACAAAAATGATGTGAAGAGCATGTAAAAGGGACAGTGCTGATAGATGTGAGACAAGCTGGGGTTCTCAGCAGAATTACCTGAAAACTATGTCCCAGCAAAGTAAGTGCAAGCTGAGCAAACAGCACCGTTCCTCCAGATCCAGGCTACCCCCTACTTCAAAGTATCTCCTGCTCACCTGGGAATAGACTTGGTCTGCGCTTGGTACTGCAGGCTTGCTCTTGCAAGCTTCCCAGAGAGGGCTTTTAAAATAAAAGTTCCTAGCTACAAGGTAAAGGACTAATTCAGGATAGCATGAAGTAATTGCATAGATTGAGGCATGTGCAAAGATGTTAGTGAAATTGCTGGGACCCAATTATGTGCTTTAAATGCTGGAGCTCAACTAAATGTGTCTTAATACAATACCTCAAGTATAAGCAGTGGGTTTGTTTATTGAAATCAGTCTTGATATACTTCCAGTACTTTAAGAAGTTTGGTGGGTGCTAGCTATGAATAAAGCTTTGCATTTATTCTGAGCTTTGCATGCTAAGTAGCATGGATACTGATGTGTGAAACTGTACATTTTTTCCTGGTTTGTGGATATACATAGATATTTCTTTTTGTGTTGTGGTTTTTTTTGGTTTTTTTTTTTTTTTTTTTACACTTTGAAACTGAAAAAGCTGCAGAGATTCACTTGTAGCAAGAGCTGGGCCATGGTAGGCTGGGAATGACATTTGTCTTCTCACAAGCTAGTCTGCTTTCCATGAAACTGTTTGTGCTACTCAGGGCTGACCCAGATTTGTGTTACTTTCCCTTGTGGAAAGCACTTCCTCACCTTCACCCTTTGTAAGAAAACCAGACTTTTACAGAAATAAAGCAAAGTTTTATAAAAATTTCATTAGGAAATACTCTTAGTGGTAGGTAAAACCCAACAATGTGTGTTTTTTAATTTTGTTGAAGAAAGTAAAGAAGGAATGAAAACCAAATGTTTAAAAGTATGAAGATGGAAGGCTTTCTCAGGTGAGTGCTTTTGCTGCATCTGTGCATACAGTGCCTTCCAGAAGGAAATGTTCACTGGTGACTGGCACCTTCTCTGTGCTACAGCAAATGAAATAATAAATAATCCTAAATAATTTGATAAGTAAAACTGAGGGACCAATGCAAATGAGCTTGAAAAATGAAGGTGAGAAAAAAAAAAAAAGAGAAGTCTGCATCTTAAGCCCATCTCTTTTGTCTGTCTCTATCAATCCAAGGTGAATTGAAAAGAGTTCTGACTGGATACATGGAAAAACCTTTTTCACCATTAGGTTAGTCAAGGGTTCTGGGAACAGGTTTCCCAGGAACGTTGTGCCCTCTCCATCCACAGACATTTTCAATGGTCACTGAGGGTCTGACAAGCCTGCTCTGATCTCAGAGCTTACCCAGCTTTGAGCAGGGCATTGGACTAGAGACTTCCTGAGATTATTTCTCATTGGAATTATTCTATGATGCTGTAAATAAGCTATTAACCAGAATGGCAAACCAGAACACCTTTCTTTCCTCTGACTTTTTACAGATAGTGTTCTTCAGGCAGTAGTTGAGTCAAGTGAGGTTTCTGATTAAAACATTTATGGAGGCTGAGTCACAAAACTTTTTTTTTTGTGCAACCTAAGCACCAAACTAAATAAATTCAGGACAGCTGTGAACTGAGAGGAAAAAAGTCCACAAAACTATAAGGAAGCCATTTGGTCATCACTGAGCTAAACTGTGAAATTAGTGCTAAGAATAGTTAACAACGGAACATAAGCATTTAATTTCTCAAATTAAGGACAAATGATAGGAATGGAAAAACCTGCATATTATCATTCCAGTTTTTAAGGGCTGTTGTCTACCCAGCCCAGCCCAGTTGCATCCCAATGGGACAGTAATGCTGTCTTGAATCGGAATTTGTGTGACAGAGAGGGTTCTGTAACTTCATGCCATAAAGCTGGAGTGCGTGTCAGTTGGTGCATTGCGTGAGCTTCTATGGTGTTATGCAAAGATGGTCTCGAGCTGATCTCGGCAGATCCCACGGCTGTCCCACTTGGAATGTTACAGCCAAATTAAAAAAACATTTTTGTGTCGCCTTCTCACTATTTTTCATATTTTTAGGCACTTAGGATCGTTCTTTCTGGCTGAACTCCCTGAGTGGCCATTCAGCCTGTGAAAATCCCGATTGGTCCCTTTGGTCTCTTTAATATTTTGCTTTCAGCCTACTGATCATAGCTGTCGTAGGAGTGTGACTCCACCCTGAGGACAAGGCGCTGTGAAATGGCAGCTTAGCCCCTGTTTGGTCACAGATGAGGCATGTGTATGGAGCCCCCGGGGCTCCCACAGCATCTACGAGCCAGAATACGCTGAGGCCAGTTTTTGGCTAGGTTGGACATGACAGATACTAAAACAAAGAATCAAATGCAAAGAATGATATAAGCTGCTGCTGCTTTAGGCCCAAAATACAACACAGCTTGCAGCAAGTGTTGTGTAAAGTGCGTGCTTGTTGCCACTAAGGTGTTCAGAGCAGGATAGATTTCCTTCTACATGCATGCATTGTCCACAAGAATGGAGCCTAAGTAAGCCACCTGAAAGCTATGGAAGTACAAAATGATGTCACTGAACTTCAGTATTGCATGCTTTTCCCCATAATAGCAAAGTGTGATCCCTATGGTGAAAATGTTCTGATATTAATATCTGATTTCTTTTCAGTATAGAAATGCTTAAAGTTGCATTTGCCAACTAACAATCAGATCAGATTATTTATACATCACTTTTTCAGAATTACAGAAAATTTTGTATGAATTTTCCAATGTTTTAATTTTCAACAAAACTATATTGGTTTGTTGAAAACTATACTGTGCTCTCTAAAAGAAGTCTCAACCGTCTGCAGCTTGTAGGGCAGGGAATAGTTCCATCACAATACTGAACATCTGATGTCCACCAGATTAATTAGTCAAAGCTGTGGGGAGTAGGCTTTTATGCTTAATCAACAGGTAGCAGTCACTGAATGCAAAAAGATGGAAAATTTAACAAACTATGCTTTCTCAAATTGGGCAGCATGAGATACCTCAAAAGGGTACAGATACTGCCAATCTACTTTCCAACAATTAACCTCATCCTGACGGTCTTTAATAATTAAAGATTGCCTTAAACATATGATTTAGGCTTGTTACCCCTTTCAAAAGTTGCTCTTTTTAAATTTCTGATCTCACTGTATAAAAAGTTCTTAAATTGTTGGCCTTATACCCTGTAGCTGTGAGTTCAGGAAGCACTTCCTTTTCTGGGGTCCTCCAACTATACCACCTTTCAGCATCATGAATGAAATTTTGAATTGCTCTGTTTCAAAGTAGGAGACAGCAGTTGCAAGTCAGCTTTCTCCAACCCCTTCATTATTCCTGTAAGGCTTTGCCGTGCTTATCTCTTTCCTTAGTTGTTAAAATCTCTCCTCATCCCCTAAATTTTGCTTTCTCCTGCTGTGAGCCGCTCCTGTTGTGCAGTGTTCCCTTGAAATGGGCTGAGCAGTATTGCAAACAGCCGCACTCCACTCCTTAGGAGCTGCTTGACAGGTAAGAAAATCAATCAAGCAGAGTATTTCTGCATCAGGCACAGGCAGCCGCGGAGCTCCGGCTTCTCTGCGGGCTGGGGAATCCCCCAGGAAGCTTTCACCAGGGTGGAGAAAGCAGAGACAAGATCAAGCCTAGTGCTCTAAAACTGTGCGTAGGGGAAGAGGCTGAGGGTGTTCGAGGGTGTTGCTGGGTGGATCTCCTTGGCTAGTTTCTGGTTTTGGCTTTATTATATGGCTGTGCTTTCAATTTATTTCAAAGGTGCCTGGAGCCTTATAAATCTGCATACATAGTAAGGAAGAGATTCTCCTAATGGTGAACATTGAAATTTGAGTGTAATCATAATGGGGAGAACATTTTGATTTAAATGCATAATGAAAAACCCTTTTCATAAAAATATCTTCTAGAAATGGGGAATTTTCCCATTTATAGGCATATAGAGCCACAGTTTCTGATACAGGAATACTTTATGTTGGAATACACATGCAAAAGCAGCCTGCTCCCCAAAATAAGAATTTTCCGCATGCTGAATAGTAGATTAAAACTTATAATTGTATTTTCTGGATTGTTTTACTAATGGTCAAATGGTGTTTATAGTGGGAAAAATGTGGTTTTCTCCCACACCCAACTTTTGTAGTGCACGAACTGTATCAGGAGGATGGCTGTAACTCTCTTCCAACTCAGGCTCATTGGAGCTGTAATGCTCTTCTGCTTCTGCAAACCCCAGAAGCCCAAGAGGTGCTCAGTCAGTACAATGTTGACTTACGCCTATAATTTTTATCTGCTTGTACAGTGCTTTCTCCATGTGGTAAAAAATACTGGGCTTAGAAGTGCCAGCAATATCTTAGGGTCTTGAAACCATCCTGAACTTCTTTTCTACTCAAATAACATACAAGGAGTGAGCTCAAAAGAAAATCTGTCTTGATCCGTCAAATTAAGCCAGATAAGAATGAGGAGGATCAAGATGCAGAGTAAATACAAGCAGGATGACTTCAGAGACAGATGTGGTTTTTCTTTAGCCCTGGGAAACGGGAATGACTCTTGCATTCTGCTCACTTTCCTGGTTTAGTCTCAAACAACTTCTGGGAGGAATACAGCAAGGTATCCTCCACAGCCTATGGGGGCAGATCAGTGGGGGCTCCAAAACATTGCTTATTACTGATGTGACTGCACTAACTCCACCACCACCTATTGAAACATTACTGCTTTTAAATAGCCCTAAATGGGACAGGCAATAAATTGTCCTATCTGGTTCACCTTTATCATCTAAATGCTATCTGGAGAACTTGTTCCTGATAAGAAAGTCCCTTAAGAACAAATTCATCTACAAAGAAAGTGCTTTAAATACTAATATATATATATAAGATATAAAAGTACAGGTAAGATCTGTTAATGCAGGTGCAAAACAAAATGGCTTCAAAATTGACATAGAATTCAGTAACTATTTTTTAAGGCACTTGACAAAGATATCTATTGCTTGAAATTATGATATCTTTCTTAACTTTGATGAGCCTTCTCCAAATACTCTCTTTGTTTCTTCTAAATGTGTATTTAATTCCAGCTCTTTTCTAATGCAGCTCAGATACTCAAAACTCTCCACAGAGTAAGTCTTGACAAGAAAGACATTGCTTTTTCCATGTTTCTGATCAAGGTAGTTTTATAAGCTAGTCAGCTAACATCACACCTAAATTTCTGCTCACTTTGCCATGTTTTATTCCCATCCCCTGTGAAAGTCTGTTATTAAAAGTTAGTTTATTGGCAACCTCTTTAAAACCATACAGAAAATTGTCACCTGTCAGAAGTCCTTGGATTTTCCATATCTGACTACTTCCGTTAGAACAGGTAACTGCTACAGTATGCGTAAGGATTTATTTAGCAATTGTTAATGCTAAGAAATATCTAGTAATTGATTGCCCATATTACTGTTTTTTCTGGCATCATTGTATTTTCTCGTCCTGTAAGATGTCTTATTTTTTCCCTGGTTTTCCTTAACTCTTGTGAATTTTAATTAGTGAACCACCCCCCCCCCCCCTAAATCTTTCTATAAACACCAGTTTTACACAGCAGTTTGACTAATCTTTAATGTCTTCATCAATGACATAGACAAGACGATCAAGTGCACCCTCAGTAAGACTGCAGAAAACACCAAGCTGTGGGGAGCAGTTGACATCTGAGGGACAGGTTTAGAGGGACCTGGACAAGCTGGAGAAGTGGGCCTATGTGAACCTCATCAGGTTCAAAAACGCCAAGTGCAGGGTCCCGTGTATGGGTCAGGGCAACTTCTGGTGTCAATACAGGCTGGGGGAGGAAGGGATTGAGAGCAGCATTGCCAAGAAGGACTTTGGGGTACTGGTGGATGAAAAACTGGACATGAGACAGCAATGTGTGCTCACAAAGGCTACCATATCCTGGGCTGTATCCAAAAAACTGTGTCCAACAGGCTAAGGGAAGTGATTTTGCTCCTCTGCTCCAGTGAGACTCCACCTGGAGTGCTGTGTCCAGCTCTGAGGCCCTCGGCACAGGAAAGACATGGACCTGTTGGAGTGGGTCCAGAGGAGGGTCACAAAAGTGATCAAAGGACTGGAGCACCTCTGCTGTGAGGACAGGCTGAAAGAGATGGGGTTGTTCAGCCTGGAGAAGAGAAGGCTCTGGGGAAATCTTATTGTGGATTTTCAGTACTTAAAGAGGGCTTATAAGAAAGATGAGGACAAACCCTTGAGTAGGGCCTATTGCACTAGGACAAGGGATAATGGATTTAGGCTGAAATAGTGTAGATTTAGAATAGAGATAAGGCAGAAATTATTTACAAAGAGGGTGGTGAAACACTAGCCCAGGTTGCCCAGAAAGGTAGCACATGCCCCATCCCTGAAAATATTCAAGGTCAGGTTGGATGAATCTCTGAGCAACCTGATCGAGTTGAAGATGTCCCTGCTCATGACAGGGGTGGGTGGACTAGATGACCTTTAAAGGTTCCTTCCAATCCAAGCTATACTATGATTGCCAGAGTTTTTCCTTTGGTGCAAATTACAGCTGGTAGCGGAATTTAGGTTTCAATATCAAAGTGGATGAGATGATTATTTACTTGGAGGCCAGCAGGAGGCCAGTTCTCTTTTATAAAGATAATCTTTTTAAAATAAAAGATTAATGGGTAGAAGTGACCAATTATTTTGAAAACTCAGGCTAAAGATTTTACTAGTGTTGATGGACCAAAAAAAGCCCTTCCTGAAAGCCATTCAGGCTTGAAACTTTATAAGCACTATACTCTCCATTGCTGTCATTATTTATTGAAGTTTGATTGCACACATTATGACCAGTTACCTGTTAACAGACATCCCACCCATGCAAGCATATGCCTATAAAAATCCTTGAACAAGTTCAGTTTGTACTCAGGAAACTACATAGAACATCTGTTCAGGCATGGACTAAACCCACTCAAGTGCAATGTCAGATTTGCTTATATCATATCATAATGGGTCATGCATTAGACTAGAAGTTTACTTCAGATTAAATTCAGCTTGTAAAAGAAAGCTTAGTCATGTCTTCTCTCTTTCAGAGCTGATTTAAATCAGCTTAAATAACACCTAGATACATCCACTCAAAAGCATGACTTTTTTAATCAGGTGTTAATAAGTAGAGATTCAGAGCTTCCCAGAGTAAGTATCTCTTCCTAGGAGATACACCTTCATGCACTGAATCCTTTATCATCCTGTTTAAGACTTGTACTTAATTCTGTGGTTAGCCATCTATAGTCATCACAACTATCCTTGGCTTTTTCCCACCTCCTGAAAACTAGCATTTTGACAGTAAAAAATGAAAATAAGAAAGCTGTGTAAAAAAAAAAACCAAAAAAACAACCACAACCCAAAACTCAACATCAAAACAAAAACACCACAAAAAACCCCAAACCAAATAAAAAACCCCACCAAAAAAGCTCCAAATGACAATCCACCCCCCCATCTTCTAACTGCAGAATAGGTGTGGGGCAATTTTCAGGTAATAGCAATAGATAAGGGTCTACTGAATATCTAGTTCTAAAAATGCCTAATTAAGAGATTGGGAAATGTTATGCCAGAAAAAGTGTAATTCATTTCTGGGCCTCATGAACTTCATCTTAGCACTGTAGCTTACAAAAGTGTGTGTAACACGTGCTGCTTTCTTACGACTTTTTTCAGCTTCAAAGCTACAGGTTTTACCATATAATTATACATAACAAAGATTAGATGTTTCTCCACTATACTTAAACCAGAACTAACTTCTGACATGATTTCAGATCAACAAATAAAACACAAATGTGAATGAGCATAAAAGGTACTTTATAATAACTACATGTATGCTAAACTCCTTTATAGCTCTGTAATTTGCAATCTCTCTTGTATTTTTAGTAAAGTTAAAATGTAAATGAAAAAAAAACGTACAAGCAGGATTCTTGTGCATTTAATATATTCTTTCAGGTTAAATTTTGCTTTATATTTAATTATGGCAAATAGCTTTCTCTCTAGAAGTACTGCTTTCTGGCTGCTATGAAAATAACACATAGCAAATTAAAGATGAAAACAGATATAATCTTTGTGAAATTCCATGCTTTTTATCCGTGAACCTTACATGGCTGATTCCATATATTCTTTTCACATAGAGAAGGAAGAGATCTTACCAGCCAAGTTCAGATCTTTCAATGTTGTGGATAGAAGCAATTGAAAATTTATGACACGTATGTGTCAAACTTGTGTTTGCTAAGAACCCTTCAGCTGAAATGATGCTTAAATCTTGTATGAAGTATTATAGAACATGCATAGGTGATGGTAGTCCAGAAAAAACAGCTCATCACAGAGGGAAAATGAGAATAAATATTTGTACAGTATAATGAAAGGAGATGGCCAAGCTCAACTTATATGAAGACCAGGAACAAAAAGTGTAAGTTCTTACTCAGTTAACACGTGGCACAGGACAAAGTTCTGTACAGGAACAATTGACTATACCACAAAATATGCAGACTGTTTAAGATGCAACCTAGTAAGGTGAACTCAAAAATTAACTCTCTCATTGTGGTTTCCACCAGATTAAAAATATCTCACTACTATGGGATCCTATTACATTATGTTTTCATTGTCCTTGAGGATAGGAAAATGGCAAAATAGCAAGCCTAAACAACATACTGAAATAATTCAAATAATGGGGGAGACTGGTTTGCTTCAGCAGACACTCTTCCTCAGTAAAGAATATGCAAAGGAAAATAGGCATCACTATGTGATAAAGCGAAGAATCAAACACTTCTGTATTTGCAGGAAGCTTTGTTCTTCCTGTAGGACTGTCTTGGCACACACAGAAAGGCAAATGCAAACAGTAGCTATCACCTTCCTTTGCCAGTATGAGAAAGAATTGAAGAAAATAACTTGGAAAGAGAATAAAATAAGGAAAATAACAGTTTTGAACTTCATCTCTTGAACTAGTTTTCCAGCTTGCTAAATTAGCATCCCATCATCGGAGATGCTCAGGAAACATCTTGGACCTTTAAAAAGCATATGTCTGTAATCCTGAGATCTTTTAGAATTGTTCTAGGGTTAGAAAAGGCACCTTGGTAACCCAGACTCCAAAAATGAAAATAAAACGCAGATATGAGCATTTTCATCATATACTAAGTAATCTGAAGCAGGAATCAGGTTTGAAAACAGAGAAAAAAGTGTTCATTAAGAGAAAATTACCTTGAGCAAACAATTGGAGAAAGGAGCACACAGCCTTTCTCAGTAGGCTAAAGAACTCTAATACAGTACTCTGGGACGAGATAACTGCAGATCTGCTCAAAGCAAACACATTAAGAACATTTCTGTAATTCTTTCATGCAAGTATGGCAGAAAGAATCTATCCACAAAGTGACAATGATATCACTGTAACATTACATGAGAAAGGTGATAAAAGTAGCTGCCAGGATGCTCTCACACTGCTGTTACTGCTAGGGAAACTTCTGTATCACTGCAACCCTGTAGGCCACAGTCCATTGACAGCAGGTACTGAAGCAGAGAACAAAAGCAAGCTCATGTGCTCACAATCATGTTTTATGTTAAATGCTGAACACGACAGATGACAGCTATCATTCCTTGTAGGGCTTACTCACTGTTAGGGTGCTTGTGTTTGCAACAGATACAGGGAATTCCTTAAAGGGATAAATAAATACTCTTTTAATGGGGTGCCAAGTATACTGGGGTGCCCAGTCAGGACCAGACATAAGCACATTCTTCCCCTTTGCTATCTGGTGTTATTCCTGCTTGCATTATGAAAAAGACCTCCAGCCTAGAGAATGAAATTCTGAAGGAGGACAGATGGCTGGAGGTTTGGACTTTCTTCAGGCCGTGTGCCTTCTGAATCCATTTGCTATGTTTTGTCTGTCAAAACATTAGCCTCCTCAGAGCTACTAAGCAAACAGGCATTACAGTCAACAAACTAAACCTGAAAGTATGACAGTTGACGTGACTACTGTGTGATCCCATTTTTCTTGAACAAGAAGCCGTGAGAACCGCTAATGAGTTTACTTAAATGTGAAGTCTAGTGTTTGCCTACATAATCACAATTCAAGAAGCTAAGGTAAATACAAGCTTGCCTGAATCTAGGACACTTAGTGTGATTAGCATATGGTATGAATCTTTAGCTGCTACATACTGAGCGTACTCCTACAGAGGTCAGAATAATGGAAAAGCAGTAAGTAACTTAAGGAAGTGAAGCAGCTGCTAGTATTTACACTTGTGATGGATGTTCACAGTAAAATGGTCAGACAGAACAGAAATATCTATCCAAGGTCTTGACATGACACTCGCAGCTGTGCAAATAGCACAGATGGAAAGATGATTCAGAATAGTCAAATTTTGAAAATGCCCAAAACCAGGCCCTCAAAACAAGATGTTTTTTTGTGACACCCTGCTCTGGTCCCTCAAGGCTATTAAAGAGATGCTCCAGAAAGGGCTCTGCAGCAAAACACAGTGGTTTCACAAATTAACAGCTTGAACAATTGGTTCAGGATGGGTTGATGAAAGATGATCTCTGCATGGTGTGTCCAAATGTACAAGAAATTAATTGGCATCAATGAACACTCAGTACAAAGAGCTGTGAAAATACCAGTTTGTATACTGTGGATTCTCTTAGACCCACAAGAGTCCTACGGCTTTTCCAAGTAATTAACACTCAAATTGCACGTGGAACCAAGTCAGTTTCTTAGGCTGGCTGCTGCTGTCAGAGTATTCTCCAACTGCTGAACTACTGCAGCAAACATAGGTACATAGGAACTTTGTGCAATTTGATGAACTAATGGCATCTTAAATTAGGTATCTTGACCTTATTTTTCCTCCCACAGCTTCTCTTCACCCTTTCTTCAAACTAAACAGGTCTTGTGTTGTTGAGAGGAACAGCTCTGGAATTCAACTTGTCACAGCCCAGGTTGTTTTAAAAGTAGTCCTGAAAGCATTACTCTTTAAATACAAGAAGCAAGAAAACAGACAACAGACAATATCTTACAAATATGTCTCCAAAACACTTCCGGGGATAGCCTAAGAAACTATTATGGGTATATTTTAGGTTATGTCTATACTAGCAAATAGTGGGGACCCAAAAAGAGCATATCAGACATGTTGGTGCAGAGGCTTCCGTGTCCCTGTACATACGTTTCTGAGGGTCCTTAAACTCTGTCTAGTGTGGTCATGGAGCCTGAATGCTTGTTAGTGGTTGTGGTGTATTAGCAGTGCTCCTGCAGTGCACTTCAGGTTTAGTTTCATCTAAACGGGATCTGGTTTGCATGTTCCAAGACCGCTCAGTGAGGCAAATCAAAATGTGTTAAGTGGAGCTCATTAGGAGGTGCATTTCAGACATGCAGTTTGCACCCCAGCCAAAATGGCAATGAAGAGCGCTCAGCCTTGAGGCACACCCACACTCCTCTACAAAGGGCCAGCCTGAGTGCATTTTTATGTCCTTTATATGCTAGCTGCACATCCCTGCTATATATACGTATATAATATTAAGTGATTTCTGTACGGAAAACAAAGCATCACGAACTGCTCTCCCATGTCCCTCTCTCCTTAAAAAAAAAAAAAAGAAAAAAAAAAGAGAGAGAGAGGAATCTATAGATGCAAAACCTAGTCTTATTTGACTTATTTACACTAAGTTAATTTCTTGAGGTAAAACCTAGATTGAGTATGGTAAATTGCTTTGAAAACTACTGGAAAGCTCAACAAAAAACCCTGCTAATGAAGAGATCCCTAAAATGATTTTGTGTGTGTGGGGGAAATAACCACAGCACAGAAAACAAGTTCATTCCTTTCCTCCCTCACAGAGTATGAAAAAAGCAACCGACATCCACCAAGTCTAAGCAGAACTATCTAAAAAAAAGGTATCTCTCTTTTCTATATAAGAAAGCATCGATATCTTCTATTACAATCTCCCCCACTCGGTATTTTACAGTCACAGAGACTGGAGAAATAGATGAAGCTAATCTAGTTGAGGAGCAAAAATCTGCTTACTTTATTGCCAGCACAATAGGCGGGGGGGGGGAAAACCAAAGTTCTTTTCAAGTTTTTTCAAGTTTACAGGTTATTTGGTACCTTTGCTTGGCCTTTTTTTATTCAAGTGTCATTAACATTCTAGGAAAAGCTAGTAGTTTCTTGCAGACTAGATTTGACAAAATTGAATTAATTGGGTGATTTTCTTTTGACTTCAATAGAAGCAGACTCAAATCACAGAGCACCTAACAACAGAGTAGAAACACAATTCAGTCTTGTATGTAGGCAACAGAGTGCAGCTATTTATTTATTTTTTTTAATAAGGCAAAAGCTGTCTGTGAATATTAGCTAACTTAGAGATTTGCTTAAAAATATTTCTTATTCTGGTTTTCAATCTTCCCAATTTGAGTGATACTCTCACATGGAGAAGTGAGAGCATTTGAGTGGCTTCACAAAAGTACTGGTAGGTGCCACATATGGGACTCTACCTTAGGGACTAATTCAGCAACCCTTTGAGTTAAAAGCATGTTTAGATGTGGCAGTGAAGTATGAACAGAGACAGAGAGGGGTGGGATTAAGATTTAAGATTTATAATTAATTTAAGATTATAAAGTCAGAATTTAAGATAAAGTGTTTACGTTAAAGCACAAGACTCAGTACTCTGTACACATTCTACAGAAGCAATCTTCCTCCAGGATAACCTCCCTTCCTATTTTCATCAGTTTGAGGGTTCCTGACACTTATTTTTCACATTCAGTATCTCAAGAATTTACCAGGAAATTTTTGCTACCCATACTTATAACATTAACACAGTTATTCAAGAACAGGTTTCTAATCACTAGTAATTGTAAAAGTGAGGTATGTTATAGCAAACAGAAGTAATTTCCACAAAGTTGTCTTCTGCAAGGCGGCGTGCTTTGCTATCAACCTGCCATCTGTGCTATTCATGTGTTACTGGTCTCTAATAAATAACAGCATATATTGCAGACAGAAAGCTCTCAAAACTGATAAATACCATAGTTGTCACTTGTTTTCTTCAAGTCAGAAGTTAAGAAGGTATTAAGTACCTCTTACAACTCTGGCATATGGCTGTGTTTTGTTAGATTACGAAGAATAGAGAATCATGCCCCTCAATTTTTCTCATTTCTGTAACTAGAAATAGTATGTGTCCACATTGCATCATGCCTTATCTAATGGTGAAGCTGAGCACACCACTGAAGCCTCTTAAAGTCCAACAGGACTAGTGTCATTCATGCGTGTTTATTCCAACCACAAAACCCAACATGAGCGTGTCTGGCCTATCATACCCTCACTATTTAACATTTAAAAAGGGAGTGGACGCTTGTGTCAAAACAGAAGGCCCCTCGTACTCTAGTATGATGTCAATAATACAGCTCCTTAGAGTATGTTTTTGTTTTAAACAGAGGTCTCCACACTTTCACATTGGTTATAAAACACTTACTGCTGCTGGACTGGAAGGAAAATGTCATACATCTGCAAACAATTAGAAGGAGCTGGACTTCATATTTGATTTACTAAACAATAAAACAAGCTTAAGTGTGACTATATGTATAAGTTACGCTCCATAGGAGCCTCAAGCAGTTATCATAGCGAAGTCTTTTGACCATAATTAAATAAATCCTCTGTGGGACTATTGCTGATCAAGATTATCTTTTATAAGATATTTTCAGCAGTGAAAAGCATGAAGATCATGAAGTTGAATGCATGCTTTAAGTGCTCCAGAAGTCTTTCATCCTTTCTTTCAAACACACTGTCCACTACCCTTTTTCCAGCTGGAATTCATTCAGTACAATACATTTCAGCTTTTAAACACTAATATTTCCATGTTTTCTGCATTTAGACTGAAGTTTTGGCTGAGGAAATTAGTAGCAAAACTCAGATTCAGTAAAGCCCAAGACTTCACCATAGTTTGTGTGCACTAGTTAAAAAGTTCTGATACTATAACAACAGTTAGTTGTTGTAAATTAATTAAAAATTGTGAATTGAATATAAATATTTACTTGCAAGTTTCAGAAAGCCAGAGCATAGAGTAAAACAACAGTAGTGTATGGCCGCTAATCTTCTCAACAAAACAAAAATCTCAGCCATTTCTTGGCTTCTAAATTAATCCTAATTCTCAACCTTTATTTGGAATGTAAGCATTGGTAGTACACGCTGCTAACTTTCCCATGCTATGCCTGATTTATACACCTAAAGCCATTGGAGCAAAGATGTTCATGTTTGGAAATTTTCTAGCATTACTTTTATTTTTTATAGAACAAAAGTGTTGTTGCATGCTAAAGTTGAAGCAGTTTGTTGCAATTCACCAGGAAAGACAAGTGCCAGCTACAGTCATACAGTGTCGCCTGAAGGAAGGAATCCAATATTATGTTCCTGCTTCTGCTGTTTACTTTGCTAAGATAAACAAGGAAAAAAAGCCCAACAACATTTGCCATCCTTGGCATTGATTTTTCCCTTGATAGCCCTAAGTGAACACTCAGGGTTAAGGGGATCAGGGTACTGATCTCCTGCAGTAGGTTCTTTACTTTGCATTCTTTAATTCGAGTGACAGAAATGTTGAACATTAGCAGATAAGCCAGAAATGCAACTCTGAGGCTTTGCCTACAAAAATAACTTATCCAGCCTCCATGATGATTACTATGCTTCAGAATGACAGGGAATTTACTTACGAGTGATAAATAATGTTCTGTATACATGAATACCAGGGAGCAAGGGACTACCGCTGTATATTACAGCTTGCCCTGATTATAGTCACTCAAGTACTATTTTATATGATTATACTGTTCTGGGCCACAAAGTGGAAAAGATGAACCATGGGGTCAAGTTTTGCCCTCTGTTTGCATGGGTATCTCATGAAAGTGCTTGAAACCCAAGTTTATGAACAAGGAATAGAATATATTTTTATGAAAGAAAACAAAACAGTGGATGAAACATTTGTTACTTCAGCAAGTATAAGAGTAAACTATTTATATAAAATAATAAATGAAACTATCTTAGTTTACAGTAGTGCTTGTGAGTCTGGTTCCTGAATGCGTACAATTAACATTGCTAATACCCTGAGAATTTTGGCACTGTGCGTGGTGTAAGTACACTCAGATGAAAGCTCTTCATTGCCATAGTTTCAGAGACTGGCTGGACTATGGCTGGAAGTAGGCTGGCAGGGTTTGCACTGAGGCTGCTTCCACACAGATCAGAAGGGCACAGTAGAAGGCTGTTCAGATGGTTGGTTTCTACTGCTTGAGCATACATAACAAAAACACTTGTATTGTTCTGCACTACAAGTTAGTCAAAGCAAAAGTTCATACAGTGGTTAATTTTTGTTCCATCCAGCATTCACTTACTGGAAAATACATAGTTTTGCAAATCTTTAGAAGTCCTCTATAACAGAACATGCTATGTTATCTATTTTTTTCACTGCATCTCATGGAGATAATACAATAAAAAATGTTTGACTAAAGTTGCTTACTTGCATTAAGGGTTTTTGGGGGAGTTTTTTTTTTTGTTGGTTTGGTTTTTTTTAGGATCTATAGACAACAGAATTAATTCTAGTCATTAGGCTGAAATAGATGGAACGGACTGTAGGGCTGCAACAAACTGCAAGTTCTTTACCTTGAACAATAATGAAATGCATGGATTTTATTTACATATCTTAAGGAAGCTTGTACACATACAGTTTAATGGTGCAACAATATATGCTATTAAATGCAAGAGTTAGAGGCTGTCATTTTTGCAGATACTAGATTTGTTATCACAAACACTGCAATTATACTGAGAGTAAGACATACGACAGCTTGCTTACCTTGGCACACATTGTGATCACTTTGCTCATACCCAGCTGCACACTGAATTTGATGAGTTGGGTTTGGAGGGGCACGGTGAGGATCAGCTGGAGTCCGTCGAATGACATTGTTTCGACCACTAGTGGATTCAGCTGCTGCTTCTTCTCGCTCATTTACAATAATTTGTGCTGTTCTAGGTAGACAGAGGTATCCTCCATAGTGGTTAACACATTTCATCCCACCTTTGCATGCATCTGGGACTATTTCACATTCATCAATATCTGTGGTTAGCAACAACACAAGTCATGCTTTTAGAATTTGAACCTTCTGCAACAGCCATTAACACAAATAACACAATGAGACATGCAAGCACACCTCCCTGTCCAGAGCAGGGGTGTGTAATGATAACACTTAAAGAATACCAATGGCAAGTCTGTCTTTGAAAATTATTTACTGTACCTTTGCACCGTTGCCTTACAGGATCCCATTCATAGCCATCTGTGCATTGCTATATAGAGGCAAAAAAAAAATAATAATAATTAGACTACTCAGGATTCTTTATTTTGGAAAAAGAGTCAAGCCTGTTTCAATGAACTCAGGGTTTGAGACTAAGGGAAATGCAGTGCTTGCATACCTTGGTAAGCTAGAAAAATGGCTGTGCAGGAACAAGAAGTATATACAAAAAGAGCTCCTATCTCAGGAAGTTGCTAAGATATCGTTTGTTGCGAGTACGTAGGTTTTATTGGGGCTGGGGAATAAAGCGAGAAAATCATCGCTTTCTCCTTGCCTTGTTCCTGTACGCTATTTGAAAGCCTCTGTCATTGGCTGGATCCCAGTACAAAGAAACCTCTGGACTGACCCAGGTGACTAGTATGAAAATTTTCTTATGAAAAAGAAACATGTTTTTCTGGATTTTGATCTTGTTCATTGCCTTCAACCAGGTGAACAAACATCTTTCATTCTGGGGGCTGGTTTCCCGGAAAGACCAATGGGCCTGTAACCCCCTGTACTTCATCCTCTCTCCCGTGAGCACTCTAGCAGTGGGGAAGATCCCATGACAGCAGAAAATTCATTCACATGCTTTTTAATCACATGACTCCAGGAACTGCAGTCTAGGAAGAGCAATTTATATTGTAAGCCATACAATAAACGGCTAGAATTTAAAACAGTGGGACTATTTATTTATATAAGACTTTGCAAAATTCAAACAAGACTATACTAAGCAACTATTCATATCAATGCAGACTAGTAACTGCAGGAAGAATTTTAAATATTCTGCCCTGCAGTTAGGTAGGCATCTTCATTATCCCTCTGCCCAAAAGCATTAAATTGTCTGGAGGCCAGTAATTTTAATCACAAATGACAGTTACAGAAACTGATTAGCAAAGTATCACAATGCTACCAACTGCAGCAGACATTTAAAATATCAATGAATCAACTCAGCTGTACGATATAGGTGCATATACATGCTATGCTGCTTAGGATATTACTTTAATGGCTCTATAGAAAAAAAGAATTGAGTCGGCTAATGTAATTAGTCCCAGTCAAGCAAGCTAAATCTTGTTGCAACTGCTGTGCTGCAGAGAAACTATACAAGTGAAAATTTGATATTCAGATGCCAAGATCCACTTGTTCCATGTACTATCCTAACGTTATTTTGAGGAACTTGTTACTAATGGACACTGACTCAGCATTAGGATTGAAAATATTTTCTTCATTTGCAGGTGACGCCAGACATCTGCCAAACGTAGCAGCAAGTTGTAACTTTGGAGGCTTTTTCTTCCAAAGGGGTAAGTGGACAGCAAATTGTATTACAATACTCAATCTCTAAAGGAATGACTACATGCTGAGTTGACAACACCAAAGTTACTGTAGCTATGAAAACGCAAACCCAAAGGAAAACAGCTAATTCATGCATTTACTGAATCACCCAATTCCTGTTAATGCACACCAGAAGTTCTGTCTATTCAACTGTAAGGAGCCAAGTCCATCTATTACTGCAGCTGAAGGGACTTTTACAACAGAAAAGGATTTGGCCCTAAATGAATACAATGTAGGCGTGAGAAACAGTAGCAACCTAAGAGTAAAATTTCCAAAAGCAATGCTTTCTTATTAAGTAGTTTTACATTTTTAGAATCTAATGATCACTGAAACACCTAAATGCTGAGACCTCTTTGAAAATGGAGTATTAGAACCCAAGTCATATATGCATGCTAGAAATTTTCCATTATATAGACAGAACTATGCAGAACTATCAGAAAATGCCACTTAATTTTTTTAAAAGAACGTGTAATAAATGCAGAGAGGGGTGGTATTTCTATGTCAGTCTGGATTTTCAAAAGGTACTTAGATCTTCAGTTTCCACTTCTACATAGGGACTTAAAAAAAAAAAATATGAAAAAATCACAGAAGCTTCTAAACAGAAGTACTCACAACCTTCAAAAAATCTATTGCTTCTAAAGTCCAGTGTTAAAGTGTTTTATGACTGACTTCCTGATGCTCACTTGAGGCTTCTTTGTGCCCCATCTTCTACAATAAGGTCCAAGTCTGCAATATTTACTTGCTTGAGCCATCCCACTGACTTCAGTGGGATTACTTGTATAAGACACAATCTGAGTCTTTGGCTGTGGTTCTATAACTTTTTGCATGTGTGCAGAATTTTCTGCTTGTGTGGCATTGCACTAATGTCTGTACACATATTCAGAGGTCCACCCATATGAAGCAAGTTGCAGGGATTACAACTGTAATCAGATGTGAAAATGCAGGTTTTTCCCCAGCCCAAGCCGATGTAATTGCCACTCCTTCTATGACATGCATTATGCAAGCCAAAGACTGAACACAAGCAGATTAAAAAAAAAAAAAAGCACCTTACAAAAAGGCCTTTAAAATCTCTTACTCCATCACTTGGTTACAAGCAGACCCTATTTTCAGTATTCTTGTACAATTTTATCAAGCCATGCAAAACCACTGCTCAAAACCAGCTCAGAAACTAACAGCCCTACGATCTATTCCAGGACTTAGAAGCTTCATTAAAAGCACTGAATTTTGAAGTACTTACATGTTGTTAAAAACAGCTTGAAATATCCAAAAGAAAACAGAAAAGAATGTTTGACCTAATTCTCTGTCAAATTCCATATATTTCAAATGAAGGTCCTAAGAACCCTGTCTCTAGGAAAATGGATTAAAAAAATTATTAAAACCTCATAATTTTTTTCAGCTCATCAAACTGAGTACACAGACAGACTTTTCAAAACAGGCAGTTGTAGCTCATTTTGCTCAATCTTGTCAACTTCAACTTTAAAACACTGCTTCAGCCCAGGAACAACTTATTTCATGGTTAACATTTGAACTCCAAGAACTGCTCTACACCGGCGAGAAGTTCGGTTTTTCTTAAGGGTCATTTAGAAAAGAATCCCTGCAAAGCACTCATTATCTCCAACTCTGTTAAACCTTACCGTGTACGTTATGGTTTCCTCAGTTTCCTGCGAATGCACTGTAATAAGAATGAGAGCAGCCAAGAACACAGCTGTCAACATCGTGAACCTCGAAAGAAAGAAACACAAATAAAGCGGGGAGTCTTTTCAGGGCTGTCGCCCCCGGGACCGGCTGCTGCCCCGGCCCCTACCTGCTGGAGCGGCCGGGACCCTTCTCCTGCCAGGAGCGGGTGGGGTTTAGCGGTGCCTCCGGCCCGTGGTGGTTTATCCGGCTGAAGAGGGAGGGAGAGGGGGGAATAATAACCATCAGTAAATGGCGTTTAAAATCACGCAGCGCTTAACGCCACACCGGGCTGGAAGCGGCGCGCTGCGGAGCGGCTGCGGGCGAGGAGCGGCGGTGCGACCGCCCTGCCAGCGCACCGTTTTAGGGTGGCAAAGCGATTTTTTTGTTTTTTTTCGGCAAAAAGCTCACCGTCCGCAAGGAGGGGGCGGCCGGGGTTTTGGTGGGGGTGGAGGGGGTGTCGGCAGACCCGGCGCGGCGGGACCCGCTTCCCCGCGGGGAGACGGGACCGCCAGGCACCTGCCCCGACGCCCGCCCCGCGCTGCCCGCTCCTACCTGCGGCGGGGCCGGTGCGGGCGGCGGCTGCTGCTGCCGGCGGCGCGTTACCTCGGCCCCGTCCGTCCGCTGGCTCCGCTGCGGTGCCGGCGCCCGCTCGCTCTCCTTTCCCCCCCCGCGGGCCTTCAACTAAATAGAAACGGTCCCGGCTCCTACCGGAGCCCCCGGACGCCCCCTACCGACCCCGCGGCCGCCGCAGCCCTTGGGCGGGGCGGGGCGGGACGGGACGCGGCCCTTCGCCGCTCCCCGTGCCCGGGCGCCCCCGAAGCGGGGCAGGTGAGGGGGACCCGCCACCATGTAGGGTCTGGGAGGGCAGGTGGCGGCGGGACCCCGCCACGTCCCTGTGAGAGCAGCCACCGCAGCCACCGGGGGCGTCTGGCGGGGAAGAGAGGTGGGTGCCGCCCGCCGTCCCTGGGAGGGGAGCGCCGCCGAGCCCCGCCGGCCCCGCACAGCTGGGGTACCCCCCGGCACTGCTGGTAGCTCCCTGGAGGAACGGGGGGGAGGCTGTCATTTTGGGGACTGGCGTGGGTCTCGCACCTCAGGCCTCGAATCTTGGCGACGAAGGGAGGAGCCCGGTGAGGCAGAGGTGGGGAGGAGGGAAACGCTGCGGCAGTCGCTGAAGGACAGGGTATGGGCTCTGGCAGGGCTGGCCATGCTGCTGTAGGCACCTGCTGTGGGCTGGTTTGCCCCCATTTATGCTGGGTGATGCCATGCCTGGCGGTGATGCCAGGAGCACTGAGGTGTGGTGGCGGGCTCTCTCCCCTGACAAACGAGCTTCACCATCTTCCTGCCTCAGTGTTGGATGAACTAGCTCCCACGGGATGCTGTTGTGCTCCTTGGAGTGTGTTTTTGAAAGCCTGCATATAAATACATATATATATATATATATTTTTTTTTTTAATTTAAGCTGTATTTTCACTTCACAAGCAATAGTATAGAGCGTTTATCTGGCTAGGCAAGATACTAGAAGTTTAAAACTGAAGTATTTGTGTGCCTATTCGGAATTCAATAAATAAAAACCATAAGGATCCTTTCATAGGGGAATGCCTTTTTCCTTTAGACACCAGAGCTTCTTCTGTATATGAAATGCCATTATTTCCCTATCCAGTGGGAGAGTTACTGGACTGAAGGGAGAATGAGGAGGTATTAGAGAGATTTAGAAGCTCTCGTAGGTTGCATGTTTATGGTGAGGAGCAGTGTGCCAGGGAACTCTTTCTACAGAGGGATAAGCTGGGTCTTTGTTTAGGGCCCCGATTCTGGTTCTGGGGTCACTGTGCGATAGTAGTGCAGCTCTACTCCATTGCTCTACTTCAGCTGAACACTAAGTCCTTAATTTTTTGAAAGTTTTTATCTCCTTAATAGTGACCATGAAGAGCCTGGAGAACTTGGGATCTCTTGAAAACTGTCATAGTGGGTCGCAGATCTCTGTATTATCCCTTTACTACTTAACATTCCATTTATTCTTGAGTAAAACATCAGTTCTTTTTTGGATGGCCAGACTTTGTGCATTAATTTTGCCTCTGAACCAAATCGCTTCTTTTCTTACCTGTTGCAGGAAGACCCACACTGTTTTTTTCAGAATGCTTCTAGCTGTAATATTATGTTACCTGTCTTTTTTTTTTTAAAGTAATTATGGGAGAAGACAGGATTTTTCCTCTCTTACTGCAGTTTCTGTGCTTACAGGTAAGCGTGACTAATGAAAATGTAAGTCTTACAGTCCACATATCTCAATGGTAATTAAAATACAGAAGCAACAACATGATAGAATAGAGAAAACTTAGATTAGATTTAAAATTTAGAATACATTTTTAGGACATTTTGCATGTACTTTCATATGCCAGCTTATTTAGCAAGCTATCATTTGATACCTACTTTCCCGCTCCAAAAAAGGTTCCCTTAAAGTCCATATGTCATTTTTTAGAAATACAGCTTCAAAGTGTTAGATTGGCTCTGAGTTACTGGCTCCTATTAGTGTAAGATGGATTCACGTTTGTCACATGCCCTCTAATGTATTTTGAAATTTTACTGTTTCATACTTGTAGAAGGCAGTACAGAAATTTTTAATAATGTACTGAATACAAAATAGCAGCATCAATTACTTACATCTACTAGAAACAACACTTAGTGAGTTCTGAATGCTTTGTCATATCTGCCATACAAAGAGAACTGAATTTAACTTGTATTCTGGATCCAACAAGTCAATATTTTAAAAAAAGCTTTGTCTTAATCTACCACCTAGGGAAACATTGCCTGCATCACAGAACTGCAATTAGTTGATTTCACTCTAGAAAAAGTAAAGTAGAGAACAGCAGAAGCATCTTTTTGGGGGATGTATGAACACCATCCAAGCACAGATCCTATACTTGGCTTCAGACAGTGTTATACATTTGCTGAAATACCATATTCTGCCAAGAATAGTTCTTGGTCCTTTAAATGGAGGTAGTAGACTGAGTTCATGATTCTGTAGCTCAGATATTTCCTACAGAGGCAACTGGAAATTTGCCTGATGTAGGACAGCAGGATTTAGACCCTTGGAAATGTTGAGGAGCATGTGAGGTACCAGGACAGTGACTGAGCTGCTCAGCAGTAGAACAACTTATTTACATATCTGAAGTGTCTCAGGACGTCATGTAAGAAGTGGTCAAACCGACCATTCTTTCTTGCTGACCATACAACATGGCATTGCTGAGGCCAGCCCCTTACAACAGGCTCTGTCAGTGCTTCCCACTGAAGCAGCCCCATGAGGCTGGCCCCTAATTACATACTTTTGGCTCCTTCTGAAACTGGTGCACTCTATTCCCTGCTGCTTTAGTGAACTCTGTCACATCTCAGTTTTTGCTTTCTTTAAAAAACACAGTTTCAAACATTCTTTAACTCAAATGTGTTTATGACTTAAACGTTCATATTTTCTCTTCTTGGCAGGACTTACTGCCACCCCCATCATCCTCAAAAACCCAAGGATAGGTAGGCTGAAGGAAGACTGTGTGTGGTCAAAATGTCACTGCACTCCAGCTAATTCTGGCTGCTAGAATTATCCCTGGGGGCAATAGACAGCTGGACATAATTTAGAGCAGGCTGAGATTGATACTAGAGGCTAGCCCGAAAATGAGGAAAACAAAATTGCAGTTTAATCTCTTCTACTCCCAGATCTGACCCCCTTTTCCTGTTTCAAACATAGCTCACTAGAACAGAAAGTCAAGCACACAGCGAATTTAAGCAACTTGTATTTGTCAGCTCAGGGGACTATCAGTGTCAATTTAAGATGATTTCTTTTCCCGAGCATGTCATATCAAGTAACACTGGAGTTGTCTAAACTAAGAGCTGGAATGGTGGAGATGTTATGTTCATGTTGGACTCGCAGGAATTTTAGAACATAAATTATTTTGATAACATGGCAGGCTGCCTTTCTGCCACACTGCCTGCAAATGTCAAAATTTTTTCCACGTTTCAACTTGGAAATGACATAGTGTTGGTGAAGGATAAATTGTGAAGAATTATATGTCTGACTTTATTGCTGATTAAATATGACAAATGTTGAATTTTTATTGGAGGTAAGATTTTACAAGTTTATTTATCTTCAGGGGAGGTATCATGAGCATATTGCGTGTGGCAGGAGATGTTACTTTACTGTAAACTTAATTTGAAAGAAGAACTGTGTTAGCAAGTTACTCTTACTTTTCATAGAGAGCTATCAGAGGTAAAAATGTGTCATTAGTTTCTGATCACAGCTGTTGAAATTGCAAAAAGTCAATAAGGATCAAAGTGTCTGTAGCAAAGGACAGAGAACATATTTTCTCCTTCTTAAGCCTCCAATTAAAATAAAACATATATTTATTGTTATTACTTGTTTGCTGCTTTGTATTATGGTAGGGTACATAGGTGACAGACAATAAAAACATGTAATTAGAGAAAGCTCCTGCCCCATTATTCTTGCAATTTGACACAGAAAAAAGCATGACAGTTGGATAAGAAAATTTAGTAGCCTAGAATTTTGGCCTTTATTTTTCTAAAATTATCTCCTGTATGAGGGATTTTGCATGAGTTCGGTTGTGCTGAAGCCTTTGGCTAACTTTGACTAACCTGTGATTTTATTTTTAAATGTCTAACAATGTTCTGAGGATATCAAAGGTTTATGTTGTTGCCATCTTTTATTTTAATGTTTGCTAGAGATCAAGCATGTGATGTGCATGCGATTTATCAAGCATGTATTTGCTTTTCTTCTGCAATTTCTAGGGATGTGATCTTATATTTTGTATGGTTTTGTAAACTCGGCTGAAATTTGAATCCCCAGAGAACGCGGTAATTGTTTTTTCACCAGAATCCTTTGAAAGTAAAAGAAAATGTGAGTAAGAGTGAGCGAGTGAAGGAGAAAGGCGTCTCCCCAGAGGCTGGCTGTCTTTTTCATTGGTGCAGTTGTACGGCCATAATAAATCAGAAAATTGAAGGGTTTCAGAACTGTGAGTAGTTTTCCGATACAGCTGAAAACGCATGAAATGGGGATGTGAGGATGAGTACATTTTACTTTCCATGTGTGGTTCACCACCTCTTGTGTCTTACATAATTAGTATTTCTCATGACTGTAAACCACTCCTGTTGATACTTAGGGGTGACGATAATTTCAGGCTTCCCTTTGAAAAATGAGAGAATATGGTTTACACATGCTTTCTCAGTGTTTTCAGGGGCTCAACTCTGAGGGTCAATTTAATAAAAGTTTACTCACTTCCAGAGTGGAGTGATTGTTTTTATGGATTAACCATTCAAGTAAAGACTATTTAATAAGGTAAGAATTTCAGGTATGACAAATTTGAGCCTTAGCTTAAATTGCACCACTATTGCTGTGAAGATTTATTCTGCTAAGAAATTTTATCTGGAATTTGATCAGTCTTCCTATCTTTTGCTTGTATTGGTATTTCTAACTCATTCAATCATTTTATTCAGTCTAGCAGCTCTTTTCCATTGCTCTCTCTACCAGTGATTTTCCTTCTCTTTTTCTTGTGCCCAATTAGAGAAACAGCAGACTGGGAAACGTGCACCAGTGCATATATGTGACTTTTGTAACACTGGAGTTGTCATTCCTTCTTTCTTCTTACATACAGGAGTTTAAGTCTGATGCTGTACTGGGTTTTAGCCAGTTTGGTTAAAATAAGAACTGTCTAGAACATTTTCACAGAACTATAACCTATCTGAGGAATAGACAACCTTCCTGATGTGCAAAATACTGTCTGGAATGCGTAGTTTTCTTCTGATTAAACTATGACAGTGCAGTTTCTTGCTCTGGCTAAGAGGCAAAATAGAAATGTCGGAATTCAGATCCAGTATTACCCAGAATATGTTGGAGACAGTTTTCATCTCTAGTTTTGGCTTCTTGTGAAGCTTTGTGCGAATCATTTAATCTATTTCTTGGTAGACTCTTTGTGAAATGAACAAAATATGTGATGCTTGCGCAGGGAAGTGGGGGGAATGCATTCACTTATGTATCTAGGATTTCCAAAGACAGTTAATTGTTTTAGATACTCAGATCCCTTTCAAAGTTGGTGGAATTTGGATGCTGGTCTGTGAGGATGACTTCAGGCAGCAGAGACAGGGTCTGCTGTGGGCACCTTGCCACTGACTTAAAGTAGAATCAGGCAGAACTTCATCTACTGCAACATTCATGTTTCAGAGAGAAAAATGAGTGTAGATGAGTGAAAACTCTGTGTCTTGTCTTTATCTTCCCTCCATGTAGGAAATCCATTTCCCTTTCCTCTGAGCAGTAGGTGTCTCCTTTTGTCCTGTAGTCTTTTTCATTTCTGAGAAAAGTAAATGTGAGCTGGTCAGAATGGAGTATGTATGTATGACTAGCATGGATTTCCAACTGGCAGGTCAACTTCAGCAGGCTATTCAGCCCTATTTTTATTTTTTGCAGTTTTCCAATATTGTATTTAGCTCCAGATTTTTTAAAAATTATTTTGAATAATTAAACCTTTTTTGTTCTCAGTCAAGAGAACATAGAATATTCCTGATTTTCAGAAGGTGCAAAACACCTTTAAGACAGACATCATCTTTGAAAACCGTAACTTCTGCTTTCTGCCGAATTCCATGGACCTAGAATGGAGTGTGACAGTGTTGTCATATTTCAAAAACAGGATATCTCAGAAATGTTGCAGTGGAAGAATACCTTTAGAAGAACAGATTTGTGGAGCAAAGCTCTTGCTGTTGGCTGTTCTGTTTTTTAGAATTCATAAACATCAGAATCAGTAGATATGTTAAACAATAATTTGGTTTCATAAGCATCTTCTGAACTCTGAATTTACTTTTCTTTTCTTTCCCTTTGAGAAACAGTTATTAATACCAGAAAAGCAGCAGCATTTCTTATTTATATTGTGTGTGGGTGAACTTGGCAAACAACCTGCCCAGTTAACCTGTTAATTATTGTCCAGAGACATAAGGTTTCTGGTGAATATCTACATGTTAATACTAAAGGATGTATGTCAGAGCATTTTAATTCCCTAGAATATTAAACTTAGTTCTAGTTTGTATGGTGTCATACAGAAAGCAGAAGAAAAATAACAGTGGAGATTTTTGTGAGATTTCAGGTGCTAGCTTCTCGCCCCTTTGCAAATACATGCAGTTGAAAGGCATCAAAGTTTTAGAAAAGGCTGGAATATGAGACACTGGAATATGAGACACTGAAAGCTGGCACAGAAAAGTCCGCATCTCTGCATGCTCCCAAAATGCACTGTAGGAGTTTAACCATGTCAGGGAAGAACTCAGTTCTGGGAGTGAGGCAGAGGGAACATCACTGTTCTAAGTCCTTGAGGTACCCTTTTAAGTGGCTAATACTAAACATTTCATCTGTGTAACAAACTAGCACATAACCTACAATGTATATACACATTTTAAATTATGTGTAACTTGGGGATTCTTTTTTTTATTAATCAGTTTAAGTTCTCATTCCCTGGAAGCTTGAAGCCCTGAGAAATTAATTCCTGCTCATTCACACTTTACCGTGCTCTAAGGGCTATTAAAATTCAGAAGACTGCTGACACCAAAAGTGATAAAGGTCCAAAATAAACTGATTGATACAAAGACAACCAAATCTCTCTCTCCCCCACCATCCAGAGCAGCCTGGTGTAGTTTGGTTAACTTGCTTATGTCACTCAAGAAACCTCGGAGCTCTGTTTTGCCAACAATGGCCCTCAGTGTGTACGGGGCTGTGGGCCTCTTTGGCACCACAGCTGCAGGTCGTAAATACAGTTCTGGAGATTAAGATATTAAACTGTCCTTCTTTGGAGCCTGCAGAACAACGCCTGAGGTATTGCCCCCTGCCCCTGAGGCAGCCTGGTAGCTCCCAGGGCTGCCAAGTGACTGTATGGGGCACACTCAGAGAGGTTCCCACAAGGAGATTAGTTCTTCTAAGAAATGACATTTCTGCCATTTCGTGTGTTAGACAGGGAGTGTCTGGGATGCTGTGCTTCCTTTTCCTGAAGAAGGCTCCTTAAAATTGGTTAAAGTGGTTTGCTGAGCATTAATTCAGGGTACATAAGAGAAAGGAGAGGTACCCGCTTTAAGAAAAGCATGGACACTTCGTGCAGACCAAGTTACAGTTGGAGCACCAGTCTATCCTTGTGTCTTTCCGTGTGTTTTTAAAATAGTAACAAAAAGAGAAAGGGGCATGTGGAAAAAATCACTTGCATCAGTGCAAAGGTGGGGAATGTATTTACCTGGATCCTACTCAGAATCTTACTAGTACTTACTTCCAGACTCCTTATTTATTACCTTTTATCCCATCTATGTAGAAAAAGTTTTTGCTTTGCAGCTCCTTTACCCTTGAAAAAACGTGCCTTTCTCACTGTAATGTTTGACAGCACTTTAAACAGTGAACTGTGGCTGCAGAAGCTTTTACTTCTAGAAGCAATTATTAGAATGTGTCAGAATTTTAGGCCTTGGTAATTTATGGTCGTGCTTATCAATTATTTTTCAAATGTGTATCTTGGAGAGAATAGGCTTTTATCATATAAATTAAACCTCTGCAAGAAAACACTAGAACAGGAAAAGCATAATTGATTGAGCTCGCCTGTGCTTTTCTCAAATCAAATGAGAGGTCTTGGTTCAACATTTTGTCAGCAAATTGTGGCTGAGTTATTAATTGTCTGTCTCAGTTATTAAATACCTGGAATGTCTAAATCTTTCAGGAAGGCCTGAACATACACAAACCTCTGAATGTTTCTGGAGCTTCTGACTGGTACCTCTAAGTAAGCTGTGGACACTAAGAAACATATAATCTTGAAGATGAATTAATTAAGCCTGTTGAAGTAGATTGTTTGGTTGTGTGACTGTAAAATAGCTTTTTTTGGCACTTGCTGCTTTAGGACCAAGGGTCAGATTCTTTCTCTCCCTTGCACTGCAGATGCATTGAAACTCATGTGGTTTGACTGCCATGGGTTAGGAGCCTTTGACGGTTTTGTGAGTAATTGTGCATGATGGCTTTTGGGGACAAGTCTTGTAGTTGCTGTTAGCTGGTAAATTCCTCACTGCTTTAAAAGGAAAGGCAGAAAAACAACGGAGGTGATTTGGGCATTAAGATTGTGGTACTGCAGTTATTAAGGAGGATCTTTTCTTATTTTCACCGTGCTTTTCTTCAGTCCCCTTTTGAGAGAAGATTAGCCAAAAGCAAAAAGACTGAAAAATGTGACTACTAGACTACAATGTTATTCATCCGAGTCATTGCTTAAGACTGTTTTCAGGAAGCTGTAATAGTTGCTGAATTCAGGATTAACTCTCACCCTGTGTAGAAATAGAATGTAACGGCTGTGTGTGAGTGTGCACGTGTATTAACTTCCATGTATATCACAAGATCAGGGAAAACTTGGTGAGGGGCAGCGGTGTGTGTGTTTCAGAGGAACAGGCAATGTACTGACAGTCATCGTCCAAATACTCGAGACTGCTCTGCCACTGGGTCCCGATCTCATCCACAGGGACATACCTTCTTAAAAAAGAAGAGAGTTCTTTGTGCTTAATACAGCCTGCTCCCTTAGAAAGTCTGCAAACATAACATTTAATTCTGTCTGTTTTAGTGGTGGGTTTGTGATGACACTGCCTAAATTTTATGAGTAGAACTATGTGAAAATGGGGAGTTTTCTTAAAAAATATAATGTAATCCTGTGAATGAGTGAAAATTTTCTAATGACATTTCTAAGGAGAAGACTGTGAAACAGTCTTACCAGTTAACTCCCCGCCTTCCACCAAAGATTTTCTTTGCTTTAATTAGCAGGAAATTTTATAAGAGGATATATAATTTTATTCCTCTGAGGGTAGAGGGCTGAGTGGTTTTACAACATTCCTTTAGAGCTAATAATGATTCAAAGTAGCAGTCACATAACATTCGTTTTAGAACAAATGTATAAAAAATACTTCTATGTAGGAAATCACAGCTTATGGCTGTGGCACAAGGCATTACTTTGGATGGAATTACTCCAGGTTCTTGACATGCTTCATCCAATTAACTTCAGTTTTCATCTCCAACATGGCTGTCATTGTTTAGTACAAGCCTTTTGTAATGCAGGAAATGTTTTCTGTGATGGAGGCCTGAAGCATAGCAAGTTGTGATGTTAAAAAGTTGGCCCCTGTTGACCGTGTTTAAATTGCTAAAACACACTTTGTTGTATAAGTCACATTTAGCATAGTTAGGCGAAGTGATGAGGATAATACCTTCTCTACAGCATAACAAATATTTACTTGGGGTGGATTAACAGTTTCGCAGTTTTAGGAGATATTTTTTCAAGTGTGTGTCTTAGGAAGGTAAATATGAGTTTTTACAATACTTCATTTGCAGTCAAGAGAGCTTCATTCACTGCACTGCTGCCTTTTCAGAATGATTGCCTAGAGTCAGGCAAAGAATATCATGGAGGCATGGAAGAAAGTGGGATGGATTTATCTGCAGTAATCTTTATTACAGTAAGGCTCTTGACTTTTCCTCCTTCATTTTCCAGGAGGAAATGAAGATCAAATCTACATTTCCTTCACAAAAAACTAGTTTTGGGTTTTGTCCACCTTGAGATCTGAATAAAATCTTTATTCCCAGTTGACAACGTGCAATGCAGCACATCTTTTGTGACAGGCTGTGTAAGGGATTAATCATTTTGTGAATTTATTAACAGCTGTAATAAATTATTTTACAACTATTAGGGATCCTCACTAATTTTACTGACTTGAATTTAAAAGTACATGAACAGTGTAAGTGAATTATGAGATAATACTAAATAGAGATGTTTGCTCACAATTTAACTTCTAGTTTTCAAGCTATGGGTTGTTTACTGGTCTGGACCAATGAAGTGCTAAAAGTTAAATACTGTGAAATGTTAAACTTTGATGAAAGATATGAGGAAAGAAACTGTTTCTTTTGCCAACACTGTGGTCAACAGCAGTGCCCTGACCTGATTACTTAAGCTGATGTTTTTCCTAAATCTGTCATGAATCAGTAATTATCAAGTTTTGCAATACTCAATGATTCTCTTGTGAATAGCAAAAAGATTTGTTATTGTAGGTTGGTATTTTCTAAAAAGAAGTTCAACTCCTGCATCTGCAAGCTCTGTACACTATGTTTTGCTTTTTTGTCTGGAGAACTGTGGTATGCCATGACAAATCTCCTGAAGAGTTTCACAAAATGTGAAGAAAATTCAATCTGGCCTGATCTGGAAGGGACCCCCCTGGGGTCTTTTGAAGTAAACTTTTGTGTCAGTGTGTTTTTCCATCCGTGGTAGGAAGATATCCAGTGTTCAGTTGTAGGGCTTGACTTGTAGGGCTTCTAATAGAAAAAGAAACTTGTACAAAATATGATTATTAGTGGGATGTTCTCATAGTAATTTAATAGGGTAGTCCCAGGAAAATTTCCCTTTTTGATTGCACCAAGTGTCACGCAGCAGTGTGAGGTGTGGTGTGGATGCGTTCAGAAGAGGGAATAGGTCCATGAACGAGGCTGGAAATTCAGTCCACACTTCCTTTGATTATGGTGGCACAATACTGACAGCTTGGCTTCAAAGCCCCAGTAATCCTTGCAGATCAGAGAAATAAGGGACCAAAATTAGGGGAATGTCTCGGTTAAAGGGAAGGAGAGATGTGGTAACATTGCATTGTCTGCTTAGTCATTTAAAAAGAAAAGGATGGGATAGCAAAACCTCTCTGATCCTTATTTGCCGGATGCTTTCAGTTTACATCCATGCAGATCTGTGGCTAGGGCCTCGTGGAAATCAGACTTCACTTCAACCTCCATGTGAAGCTGCTGTGGAGCTTGCCATCTCCTGAAGCTTGAGAAGTAATGCAGTAGAGTATGGGGTAAGTGTGACTGTGCTCCCATGTGGCAGAGCTCTGGTGATCGGATTGACAGCAATCATTTGTTTGCGGGTGGGTGAGCCTTAAAGGGGAGAATGTACAAACAAGCAAATCTAAATGCAGATGTTGATTTAAAGGCATGGGCTGACATTGGTGGAGATTTATCCTGATGATAGGGTACTTGATAGCAGAAGGGAAAAAATGAGGAAACTTGAACCAGCCAGTTGTTTTCTGTCGAAAATTACTTAACATAGATTTGTGGTTTTATGTAAACGTGCACATTAAAAGAATGCTGACCTTTAGAAACATGATTGTCAATTACTATTGTTGCTGTTTAAAGCATACAGCCTTACAAACAGCAGAAAATACCATAAGCCTGTGAGATTGGGAAGACACCATGGAAACAAGCAGCACCCTGGCAAAATAAAGAGATGTTTCCTCAATGGTGCTCTCCATTAAAAAGTCAACCATAGTCCCTTCTGAAACCTGCATACAGAGATACTGCCTACCTCTCAAAGATAAATGCATGACAAGCCAGTGAATTAAATGGTAACCACTGTGTTTTGCTTTAAAACAAAGAAGGCTTTCATAAAAGTCTTGAGCCGAAGTTCTGCGTTGTGGATCCATTGCTTAGGAATGCAATGAAATTAATTCCTGAGATAATGAAAAGATCTAGAAATATAGAGGTGCCCTCTAGTGGCAAAATTGGAGTATGAGGGGTGTTTCCGGAGCTCACAGTGGTTGAAACGCATAATGTTTACTGGAAAGCAAGCCAAAAAGTGCAAATATTTTTGAAGGGATTCTACAGTTAAAGTTCAAATGTCAAACCAGAATTGGAGAAGATGCAACAAAGAGCACAAGCATAGAGCCCTCTGGGGAGGTGGTCTTTCACAATTCTCATACCATATGATGTACAGAAGTGGTCCCCAGACTTTATATTCAGAGCTGGTTCCAGTAATTCTCAATGTAGTAAAGAAGTTTGGATTTGGATATTTGCTTCAGCTCATTTTGGGAAGAGACATCATCTATGAAACTGGTTCATAGCTGAACTTGCCCTAGTCTGGAACTAGAGCTGAAACTGATGGCTTTGACCAAGGCTATTCTCTGCTAGATGAAAGAACTCTTTCCTGAATGCTACATCAGTCCTCTTCCAGTTCTACTTTGCATAGTCTTCAACTCTGGTTCATGAAGAAAGGAACTTCATGGATGAAATAAGCCAAAATTATGCATCCTCTGAACAGACTCACCTTAAAAAGGAAGATAATGTCTTTACAGAGAGTGCCAGCATATTCTAACATGCAATTAAACTAATTTTCCACTTGTTTAAACTGTGGAATAACTACCCCCCTTAAGTCAATTTACTTCTTTAAAATTGCATGAAAGAGAAAAGAATCAGAGTAAGGTATAGAAGTGATGTAGCAAGCTGTTACATACAAACATTATATCCTTTGGGAGGTTTCATCTGTTGCCTTGTCAAAGCAATTACAGTTATTTGGAAATGCATGTGGGTTCCTGTAATTACTAGAAAGGTGTCTCTCCACGTGACGTTAGGAGGAGCAAGCCTGAATAGTAAGGGGTAGACTTCTCTGTCCTGGTATGGTATTTGCTGAAGTTGCTTACTGTGTCTTCATCTTCTGTGCAAAATGTGTTTTCTGTTTCAGTTTGGTTAAACAGAAAGTTAGGTAAGATGAATTCAGGAAAAAAGTTTGAACCTGGCAAGAATTGGAATCCTAAATGCAATGCTTTTTTCTTAAGGTTCAGGTTCTGGGAATAACAGACTGTTTCAGCTTTACAAAGAATACAGCACAAGGGAATTTGGGAGTGGCTGCATTACTCCAGTGTATTTCTTGAGATAGCAATGGATACATATGTGTGGGAAGAGTGAGACATAGAGAAGAGTATGAAAGGCTCTTTTTAAGAAGTTTCTTTGTGTTTATTAATATCAGTGTGAATTAAAGAAGAGGTGAAATAATATTGATGGCAAACAGTTTTAATCAATGTTTACTGCCTGTGCAGAGTCTTCAAAAGATTAGAATGACAAACAGAGTCTAAGGAGTGTTGTTGAACCAGGTTTTCCTTTAACAATGTTTATCAGGTGGATCTTTCTCCTGTCCATGTTTCCTGTAGGCTCTTTTGTTTTCTGCTTAATGAATGCAATGTTTCTTAGAAGGCAAACTCTGGGTGCAGAAGTCCTGAAAGTATGGACAGACCTATGAACACGTGTAGACACATGCACCAAGAACACAGGCAGCTGTGTAAGGGCCTTTTTGGTGGCATCAGCTATATTTGTCTCCATGGGTTCTGTAGAGGCTCTCTGGGTTGGAGAAAGCTGGAAGAATAGGTAGCTCAATGGGGCTACCCCTTCCCACATGATGTGAACTAGAATTACTGAAGATAATAGTGCTCCAGGTTATCTCTGGGATTAGGACCTAGAAGGAGTCCCTTTTAATGTGGATCTAATGTAGCTGCATAATGTAGCTGCTGGGGAGTCAGAGGGTGGTGCTGGGGCCACAAAGGCAAAGACTTCTCTCCAGAAAATCTTGGCCTTCTTTAAATTGCTGCAGATAAGGCAAAATCTTCTCTTCCTCGCTGGGCTGATGTTGACTAATCTCTGTGACTATTCCCCTCCAAGGACTACTCTCTTGCTTTTAATATAAGAATGGACATCTTGGTTCAATTCCATTGGTCAGAGTATTCCTTGGCCCATCCTGAATCTGAACCTGAAGAGGCTGATTGTAGTATCTAACACTGTTTTTGATGTGGGGATATGCAGGTGCTCCACAAAAACTGCTTAGTGATTTCACAGACACTTGGAGACAGAAATGGGGTGGAAACTTCCAGGGATAACTAAGTCCAGTTAGACTCTGTGGTAACGGTCAGAGAGTAGAATATCTGTTAATTGATATGCATGAAGTACTGATACGCATCTTACAATAACAGCCTGAGTCTTTAAAGCTTATCAGACATCTGTGCTTAGAAGGTTAGGCCCAAGTGAATAACAGCTGAAACCAGTACATATACTTTATTTGAAGCAACAATGAAGTAATAATTTGATAATATTTTGTTACATCTTTCCCTTCATGTGGGACATTTGTTCCCCATCTCGCAAAGCAACATATCCGGGAGCAGGCAGTGTTTTCCTTGCTTTCTCTATCTGTCCCATCACCCATACCCACTTGCCTCTCCAGGGATCAGTCTTCCCTTCTGTTATTGTGGCTCAATGCTTCTACTTGATGATAGTTAAGAATATATTTTGGGATATCTCAAACAAAATGAAAATGTTTGCACCAGAGGAGCAAACAACTCCCTTTATGCTTATGAACATCCTCACCTTTTCATCAAGCTTTCCAGACCTGCACTGAGGTTGGGACCTCTGATACCTGTTTTATTTTGTGTGAGATACTTGACACAGATTATACCTTTACCAGACTACCTGTGGAGGTTAATTTGCATGAGAACAACATTTACAGTATCCTTCAGGCCATTGAATTTCTAGGGAGGTTCATATTGTCCTGTAGATACACAGCCAAGAATATAATTTAGATTCCCAGCAAAGACACATTCTTGTTGAGGCATTCAGTGGGGAGCATAACCTCTGCAGTGGACCTCACTGTTAGTTCCAGCAGTGAAAAAACTGTAAGCGTCATGAGCAGCGATTTGTTTTGTGAAAAGGCTTGGCAAACTTCCACAAACACTAGGTATCTGTCTAACTGAATTTGCAAGTTCCTCCAGCTGCCCTGGGGAGCTTGTAAGTTCCTTAAACCTCATTCCTGCCCGCATGGAAGTTACAAGATGTGACTGCTTTGCCAGCAGGGCTGGTAAATTCCAAGAACCCCAGATACTGGATTCACAGAAATTACAACCCTGCTGGCCACGCTGGTCAAACTAGAAATGTTTTGGAGTTCCACAAGCCTTAGCTGTTTCTATGTGTAATGTACAAGTTCCAATTGTGCCTCTACGTAAAGGACTTTGGCACAAACAGCCAGAGTTTTTGGTGGTTACAATCTCAGCCAGCACAGTGCATAAGCAGGACTTGGAGAAGTTGCAGTGCTGGTGGTTTCTCAGCAGAGTTTATAAACATGGTGGTCTCTGGGCAGAATCTTTTTGAGACTGTCTCTGTTGATTTAGCAGAGAAGATTCTACTGTGATGAGACTCAGACTTCAGAGATGGGATTTATTGCATCATTAAATTACCTTGTATTTTTATTGGAACCTAAAATTAATGATTTGTGCAGATAATAAATCCTGCATCTCAACTGGCAAGTTTGGAAACCTCTTTATAATGTCTTGATCTGAAGGAAGATTGGAAATATAAAAGTCAAGTTATCAATGAATGAGAATACAAATGCTGTGAGTTTTCTATAGAAGAAAGATTTAAATGACAAAAATTTGTAGCTTTTGTCAGAAAGTTTTCTCTGGTGAGACACCAGACATTCAGATCGCAAAAAGGGAGATTTTTAGTTTTATAAAGTTAGGGTAAATTGGGTAAAAACATGTCTTACCATAATGTTTTGTCTCACAGAATTTAGAAGATCCCTATGAACTGCCATACTGCATTTAAAGAAGTAGCACTCCAATTTTCTTAACATATCTGATATTTGAAGAATTTCTAGCAAAAGAAAAATAATTATGCTGAGCTTCTCTTATGGACAGCATGCATTATAGTACAATCACAGTTTGGATCAAAGGATCCTACATAATCTTGACATCTGTTCCCATCATATTCTGTAGACACCATTAAGAGATAAAACCAACGTTTTTTTGTAAGTGTGTAAAAATGGGTAAGTTGAATCTGGCTATTTTATGACATTTAGAGTCTGGACTTAACAACTTTAACAGTCTTTCAACAATATTTTTTTGTGTGTGTAGTTATATACATAAGTGTTTATATATTATATAAATTTACGTGGACCATCAGAATGTGTCATATATATAGAAATAATATGACTGCCAGAATAGATTGGAAAATGGCAGAAGAAAAAGTGTATAGAAGTCTAAGAAAAAATGATCAAAATGAGATATTATTTATATCTGAAAAAAATCCTTCCAGAGGCCAAAGTTTTTGAGCCAGTAACTATCCCTTTTGTGACATGGAATAACATTCTTGAATCTGCTACTTAAAACACAAAAATGCTGTGATGGTGTGTCTCTCTCCATCTGTCAGCACCTGCTATGCCCAAGAAAAATCTGTGTCCTATGTTATAAAAAATTATTTTCTTTATTTTACTAAATATTGTAGAGAAGATAAATCCTGTAGTCCTCTTTGCTGACATGCTTACTGTGCAAATGATGCTTTCTGAACGTGTGTGCCTGAGAAAACAGTTGCAGAACTGGACTATAAATATATAGTTTTGTATTTATTGTTGACTATGTGAAGTACATGCCACAATGTGTTCACTCTTTGCATTGCCAACTGTGCAAAGGGGCTATTTGAGTTATGTACTTCCACATACGTGCATTTTTCAATGTACATTGTTATCTAAAACTGTGTCTATGTCATCAGGCAAACAACAGGAAAGGCAGAAAACAAGATTACTAATTGGATCTGCGTTTCTAGTGCCTTCCTTTGTGTTCTTTCTGTAAATAGGAGTAGTATAGCTCTGAGGATATGACAGTATTGTGGGGAGGTCAAAGAAAATGGTCGTTCATATAAAATATTCTGGATATGCTTCTCTCATAAAGATCTGTTTTCTCTTAGCTGACACACAGGTTGTTAATCTTTCCCCTTTCTCTAAAAAAGGGAATGTGGCAATATATCTGTATGTCAGAGCAGTTTTTCTGTGTCCATAGTCTCTCTCATCCTAGCTCTGTGCATTGGATTAGTTGAGCTATGTGCCAGTGTAATCTCTGTGGCCATCTTCTCTTCTGATGTAACTCATTCCTAAAAATGTCGTGGGCAGTCATCTTCTGGGTGGCTGGTCTGTACATGTTTTTTCCATTATACTAGTAGTAAAGTTAACTGACAGTTGTGAATCTTCTTGTGCCTCCCCCTTTGATTGGCAGTTCTTCCTCTCCTTCATAATTAGTGATTTAATAGAATTTGCTGGAAGGAGAGAGAGGGCAGATCTCCAGTGATTTGAAAATTGGATCTGATGTGCATGATGCTAAAATTAGTTTTGTCAAAGCTATTGATGAATAAAACTTACCTCATATTTTCCCTTTTTTTTTTTTTTTTTGATTAAAGGGCACTTCTACTTTACAAACTTATTAGTCTTCTGGTATATATCTCAAGTATAAGGGTTGCAACTGTTAAGAGATTAATTAAACTTCAAAGCTATGTTATTAAAGACCCATCAAGAACACCCAAAAGCAGAAGAATTTGCAGTTAAGACTATACAAATCCATCCTTAACTAGTCCACAGTGAGTAGGGATTATGTAGCACAGTAATAGCATTTGCTGTACAGAGGATCTCTGCAAAATTTAGACATAATGGACTGCATGGAGTACAGTACACAGCTGAATGTTCCAGGATTATGATTCTGGGATTCTCTTTATTTCTTTTAATAGACATGGCTTTCGCTTTAAGGGTGTAGCTGAAAATCTTTTTAGATAAGCAGGACTCGTCAGTCCAGGATTTTGCCTTGACAGTCATCTGTAAAAAATGTTATTGAGGTTTCATTCCAAAATAATGAACAAAAGGCTTGATTCTGCTGTTAGATCTGAGTTTATGAATCATCAAAAAGTGCATTAACCTATCTGTGTGGGTGGCTAACTGCAGTGTGTGCCCCAAGCTGTTTCTCCATCAGGACTGTAGAGTCATCCAAAAGGGTGGACAGCTTTGTGCACCCTCCCTGTCTGTGCTGAGATATGGTCTGAGTGGGAGGTGGATTAACCAAAACTGGGGAGACCTCCGTGCTAGTTACTCATACTCTAATGTCTGAAATGGGCATCTCTGGAGCACGTTTCTTGGGTGTAACTTATTTCATGAGCCTGATAGAATAAATATAGCATCTAAACATCTCCAAGTATGCAGTCAGAAGAAAAGGGGCCTGTCATTTAAAACATCTTTCTACTTGCCAAGATACTTGGGCAGGAAGTATCCAGAAAGCAGAAAGCTCCACCTGGGGATGGATGAAGACCTGACGGATAGCTTATGGGTCAGGATTAAAGTGACCGCAGGGGCAAGTGATATTACAGTAGTGGTCTGCTACAGACCACCAGAGCAGGGTGACAGGGAGGATGAGGCCCTCTATAGATAGAAGCAGCATCACACTTGCACACCCTGGTCCTCTTGGGGGACTTCAGCCACCCCAATATCTGTGGGAAAGACAACAAAGCAGGGCACAAGCAATCCAGGAAGTTCTCAGAACATGTTGATGACAACTTTCTTCTTCTAATGATTGAGGAGCCAATGAGGAAGGGAGCTGTGCTGGACCTTGTCCTTACTAACAAGGAGGGGATGGTGGGGAACGTCAAGTTCAAGGGTAGCCTTGGCTGCAGTGATTATGAAATGGTGGAGTTCAAGATTCATAGGGCAGCGAGGAGGGTGTGCAGCAAGCTGGCTACCCTGGACTTCCGAAGAGCAGACTTTGGTCTCCTGAGAGATCTGACTGGGAGGATAGCATGAGAAACAGAACTGGAGGGGAGAGGGGCCCAAGAGGGATGGTTGGTATGCAAGAATCGCCTCCTCCAGCTCAGGAGAGGTGCATCTCAAAAAAAACAGTCAGGCAAAATAGCCAGCAGGCCTGCGTGGATGAATAAGGAACTGCCGGACAAGCTCAGGACCAAAAGGGAGTCCTATAGAGGGTGGAAACAAGGATGTCTTGAACGGGCAGAATACAGAGAAATGGTCCAAGTGGTCACGAATGAGATCAGGCAAGTGAAAGCCCAGGCAGAACTAAATCTATCCAAGAACATAAAAGACAATAAGAAAAACTTCTACAAATATGTTAGGGACAAAGGCAAGACTAGGGAAATTGTGGGCTCTCTCCAGAAGGAAACGGGAGACCTGGCCACCCAGGGTATGGATAAGGCTGAGCTACTGAACAACTTCTTTGCCTCAGTCTTCACTGGCAAGGGCTCAGACCACACTGCCCATGTCATGGAAGGCAAAAACAGGGTCTCTGCAAATGAAGAACTGCCACAGTAGGAAAAGATCAGGTTTGAGACCTCTTAAGGAACCTCAAGGTGCATAAGTTCATGGGACCTGATGAAATCCATCCACAAGTCCTGAGGGAGCTGGTGGATGAAGTGACTAAGCCATGATAGCTAAACCATCATATTTGAGAAAAGTTCCCGCTGACTGGAAAAAGGGGAACATAACCCCAATATTCAAAAAAAAAAAGAAAAAAAGAAGACCCAGGGAACTATTGGCCAGTCAGTCTCACCTCTGTGCCTGGCAAAATTATGGAACAGATCCTCCTGGATTCTCTTCTAAGGCATCTGGAAAATAAAGAGGTGATTGGAGACAGCCAACATAGCTTCACCAAGGGCAAATCGTGCCTGACAAATTTGGTGGCCTTTTATGATACTGCCACACATTTGGTGGACAAAGGCAGAGCAGAAAATGTTGACTACCTGGACTTGTGCAAAGCATTTAACACTGTCCTGCATGACATCCTGGTCTCAAAATTGGAAAGTCATGGATTCAATGGATAAGGAGCTGGCTGGATGGCCACACTCAAAGGGTTGCAGTCAATGTCTCCATGTCCAAGTGGCAGTCAGTGACGAGTGGTGTTCCTCAGGGGTCCATACTGGGACCAGTGCTGTTCAACATCTTGTTGGAGACATGGACAGTGGGATAGAGTGCACCCTCAGCAAGTTTGCCGGTGATACCAAACTCAGTGGTGTGGTTGACACGCTGGAGGGATGGGATGCCATCCAGAGGGACCTGGACAGGCTTGAGAGGTGGGCTTGTGGAAATCACATGAAGTTTAACCAAGTCAAGTGTAGGATCCTGCACCTGGGACGTGGCAATCCCAGGCACAAATACAGGTTGGGTGGACAATGGCTGTAAAGCAGCCCTGAGGAGAAACTCAACATGAGCCAGCAACATACAGTGTCAGCCCAGAAAGCCAATCCCATCCTGGGCTGCATCAAGAGAAGTGTGACCAGCAGGTCACGGGAGGGAATTCTGACCCTCTACTCTGTGCTTGTGAGACCCCACCTGGAGTACTGTGTCCAACTTTGGAGTCCTCAACACAGGAAGGACATGGATCAGTTGGAACTGGTCCAGTGGAGGCCCATGAAGGTGATCAGAGGGATGAAGCACCTCTCCTATGAGGACAGGCTGAGAGAGCTGGGGTTGTTCAGCCTGGAGAAGGCTCCAGGGAGACCTTATAACAGCCTTTCAATATCTGAAGGGAGCCTGTAGGAGAGCAAGAGAGGGACTCTGTCAGGAAGTGTAGTGACAGGACAAGGGGCAACGGTTTTAAATTGGCAGAGGGGAGATTTAGATTAGACACCAGAAAGAAATTCTTTCCTGTGAGGGTGGTGAGACACTGGAACAGGTTGCCCAGGGAAGTCGTGGATGCCCCATCCCTGGAGGGGTTCCTCTCAGTAAATGCCATTTTTTTTCTGCT
>BJBW01004126.1:0-23806 GCA_004320125.1 Scolopax mira | reverse complement strand
GCTCTGCCGCACACCAACAGGTGCCGTTAGCTCTCACAGGTTTGTAATCAAACAGTAAAGAACAGAAGCAACCTCAACCCCAGCCTCAAAAGGGTAAATTTGGGCCTCAGGCAGGTGCCCCCCCCCAGCCTCACCTGCAGCAGCACCCGGTGTGCTTTCGTGGAAAGGGAAGCTGCCAAGGGGGTCTCGGTGCCGGGGTGGGGGGGGAATGCCACTGCTGCAGCCTCCCAGGAAGCCCACCACAGTCAAGAGGGGAAGACACACAGTGACAGCTCTATTTTAAATTCCAAGCCGTTTCTGCAGTGTTTTCTAGCACCACTGCTACTGAGTAACAGCCACATCACACATACACCTTAAAAGGGAAGGAAATTAAGCTTTCCCTTCTGTGCCTCTTATGTATAGGCCTATGCACCAGAAGAAGGGACCTATGCACGGGAAGGAATACCCCAGAAAAGCTCAGCCTTGCTAGAGGTCTGTTTGGACGTGGCTGCAAAATTCCTGAACCTCTTATTAACTTACTGATGAGACTACATGATTTACACCATCTTCACGTCTCGGTTTCTATAATTAAAGAAGCAGTGGCAAGTTGTACGGCAGTATTTTTCGTATGGTCTACAGGCACCATCTTGGCATTCATTTTGAATGTATGAGATCATGAGAGAGATTCTTCAGAGCCCAGCCTTTCCAACTGCAGAGAATTTCCAGTTAAAACCATCCTTGTCTCGAGTAGAATTGAATGTCAGATTATTCATTTGGACAGGAATCACACACTGAGCCCCTATCTCTTCTGTTAAAGGAAACTTCTAAATCTTATCTTACAAGAACTGTATTTGCAGGAAATCAGAGACAAGAAAAGCCTCCCTAATTTATTTACAATTATGCTCAAGATTTGAAGGATTGGTGTGAAAAACTCAGAGTTGTCAAAGCTGGCTATTGAGCATGCTTTTAGTAGGACAGCCATGCTACACATGCAGAGTAAATTAAGTCAATTACCTTGAAAAGATTTTATATTGATCTTTTGACTAAGCATGAGTTCTCACGCAGCATACACAAAACCAAATCATGGTGTAATACACTACAATGAACTAGGAAAAATATCAAACACTATGTGATCTTCCATTAAATGGTGCAACAGCTATAAACAGGATGACAATTGACTAATGTCAAACTAGGTTTTCAAATATTGATGCAATAGCAAAGCATAGGCTACTCTCAAACTTATTTTCAGATAAATCACCTTCACTTTTCACTTTGAGTTTTACACATATACTGCAATAAAGAAGTGTCATCTGCCTATCGTGCCATTAAAAAAAAACATGAGCACACTCCAGCAGGGTAAGGAAACAAACATTTATTAGAAACCGGTAGTTTTATAGAGTTAAAAAGGTAAACATATGTTTAAACAACAAAGAATATACAAATGAACACAGTCATCATAAAGGCACATAATGAAAAATTAAATTTGAAAGACCCCATCTTTTCAACATTTGAAAACATCATCACCATAGTTTTCAATACTCATAATGGCACTTGCACACTATAAACAAAAGGGAGCACGTCTGGGAGACAGACACTGCTGGAGTCACCTCTGCATCACACGCACACACTATACATTTGCTCATTGGTCACAGTCAAACAAAACGATTGGGAACTGCTCTCACACATCCCACAGAGATACAAGAATGCTGGGAAAACCAGGAAACATTCAGATCAGAAAGGCATTGTACAGATGGATGATTTGATAGAATGACTTTTTGTTTTGTTTTGTTTTGTTTTTTAAAAAAGTGCAAAGTCCAAAGTTTCCCCAGAGGGAAGGCCAAAAGACACAGCTAAAGCTGCCATTTTCTTAAATCTGATAGAACAACATTTTATAATAGAAATTTTATGGAGTTGTTACATATCAGTTTACGGAGAATAAAACCAGCCATGGAAGCACCGAACACAGATTTACATCTGAATGCTGTTCAAAAAGTATGGCCCAGATAGACTTCTGTATGTGAAACAAAGGAGGTTCAGGCAGTTATTAATGCTTGCTTGTTTATTTGTTTGTTAAAAAAAAATTAAAGAGAATTAAAAAGAGACCTTTAATGACCTTACAGGAACAAAGTTCTTCCTTCAGTAATCCACTTTCAGGAAGTGGTCTAAGAGCAGTTGCTTTTAGAACGTCAAGATAAGGATAAAGATAATCCTGAATTTAGAAATATTAAGACGCCACATATCACAGAAAGCAGTAAGAGAGTAACAAGTGAGTTTGGAATAATTGTTACTCTATTTCAGTGTTCAGGCCTGAAGGTCACTGAAATGCAGCACCATTCCCCCATGTACCCCACAAAAAAGGAAGTTGATTGGAAGTACTTGTACATGGAAATACTTACTTTCTACACTGAGGAAGTGCTGCTTTGGTTTTTGAGGAAGATCCATTTCTCAAGCACTCATAAGTTTTGTGTGCATGCTGTGCTCACTTCATCAACAGGAATCCAATGGGCACCTGAGATCAGCAGCCCCATTTGGTCACTTAGACAAAATGCTTCAGTGTGTTACTATCTGAATTTCCCACACACAGCCAGCACACACAGCAAAGGGAAAGAGGATTTATCTTGCAGGACAAACCCTAAAACCTTTACACAATAACAACACAAGCCTCCATTGCTTAAAAGCACATAGTGGACTGTAGCCCCCTGAGTAAGGGAAACCCCAGGGATTCCAACGTAAGAAGCAGCATTTCTCTCCCCACAGCAGCTCTGATGAGCTCCACTGTCGGCTGCGTTACAATCACTATCAGCTTAATACCGGAGCCTCCACCCCGTTTTTTTTGACTTGTGCTTTTATGGAATGGATCTAAGCAACAAAGCTCTTTCTCTTCCTGTACATTATGATCCTATAAAACGTGCAGCTGTAACCCAAAGCTTGACATGGCTAACGGCGCTGGCATTGACAAGTGCCATGAAAAGCAGCCCCACTGAACAAGTTAGGAAAACCACCGACTGTATTACAAAAATACCGTGTAAATCCATTTGAGGTATTCTGATACCACAGAACAGCAGCTTCTCAGGCTCTTATTCTTTATGTAAAAAACCCAACCAGTTAGCCTGAAGGTAAAAGTGATGGGCTACATTTTAATGTGTGACACCTTCCTTGTCTCTATCTATGATCCTATTTTTTAGAAACTTCACATTAAGTCTTTAAAAATAACAATAGCGAATGCTTACTTCTAGGCGTGCAAAATGTGAATTGCTTGAGTGTAGGCAGCATGACAAAACAAAAAGTCACTTTCATATATTCAGTATCAAGGCAGTATAAACCTTCTCCTACCTTTGGTTTGATCCAAGCCAAATACACATTTAGAAAAGACAAATACAAAAAAAAGCCAATGAATAAAATAGGTATGATTTCCTGAAAATACAAACATACTGATGATTTAAAGACAGTTTCTTGATTTTTTTTTTTAAAACTCAGTGACATTTTAAAGTGCAATATAGGTATCTGTTTAGAAATGGTGAATTAGAATTTATGAAAGTTTCTTCCCACTTCAGAAGTTGCAGCATCTCTCCACAAATATCTGTCTCTAATTCTGAGAGCAGATTATTTGAGAAACAATTTTTGTTCTGGTGTTTTCAACAACATTAGAAGCATCTCACCTTTTTCCTTCATTTCATGCTATTCCGAAATACTGCTTCATTTTTTCATATACAACATAGCTGATGCTGACAGCTGGAAGCACTTTCATAAAATTAGGGGCTATGCCCCTATAAAGTCCTTGGATTCCCTCCGTAGCAATAATTTTTTGAAAGAGACCGACCATGCTTAGCTGTGGAGCTCCTTCCACTGAGGCTAGAACAAGAAAATAATGTGTTATGCAACAGTTCTAGTAATATTAAAATTCTTAAGCAAGTATTAAACACCTGGGTGGTGAACCTACTAGCACCTAGCACTTTTAGGGCCTTTAAGGACTTGAGTCCTCAGAGAGGGGAGATCTCTTTAATCCCAGATATTTGAGAAATATCCATGTGTCTAAATCTACCTAAAAACACTATCGACCTAGATCCCTTTGGAAATCTAGGCTCCTATCTTTAAGTCCGTGCACAAATCTATCAAGCGAAAATCTCAGCTATGAAAAACTGTCTTTAGGAAACGCCCTCCAGAGCAAACGTTGCTGTCTCTCTTCACAGGATGATAATACAAGTCCTTTTAATTTTACGTCTAAAATTTAGGAAACATTCTAACTTTTAGAAAAGTGCTCCTAGAGTATGACAAGAACCCTACATCTCATAGTCTTTTATGGAACATGGCTCTCGAAGCACACAAAGCACTACTGTCTGAAACATTACATTTGAATTAAACAGGATGAAGAACAATGTTGGGGGTTGTAAGGAGAAGGGACCAATGTTAAGAGTTTTCCAGATAAATCCTTGGTTTTCTAATCCCATGTCTCTGCCACTGTTATCTCAAATTGTACAATTTTGATGTGACCACACAGAAACACTTTCAGTACAACAGGACTCACCTTGAGCTTGCATGCGTGTTCTGATAAGAGCGAGAGGGTAACTGGCTAACTGCCCACAGGTGCTGGAAATAGTGCCGCACCCCAACAACACAAATACACCTGGGTTAGCAGAGCTTGAGGCATAGTGTTCTAGCCATGTACTCTTTAAGAGCTGCCAGATATAAAATTAAATAGTAAGAGATCTGCATTCAAGAAAGTAAACAAATACATCTTTACTCATAAGAAATCTTATGGGCTCAGTCCTGAAAAGCACCAATCTCACTACACCAGACCTACATGCCCACTGTTAAAGTGTACAGGTCATCTGAGCACACAGCTAGGGACTTTAATGAGACTACAGTAGTTAGTGCCTAGAAGAGAAATCCTTAAAAGACCCAGCAGGAGGAACAGTGCCCATATTCTAAACCTGTTAATACTTTGTGGGGAGGAGGAGGGGAACACAACTCAGCATGCCAAGTTTCAACAAAAGCTCTCACAGCTGTGCACGCCATCCCACACAGAAGAGGGGATCCAAACTCTAAGAGCTTCCATACAGCTTTGAAAACACTTGCTCAAGGAGTTCTGCTGATTATTGCTGCAGTGTCACAAAAAGTTTTGTCTAGACTAGAAAAAAATTAGTTTGTGCATCTGAGTTACTTAACACACTTTGAAGCAACATCTAACATCTAAAGTAGATAAAACATTTTAATTGTTGCTGATGAGTATAAAAGGTGCCAATTCCTTTTGAAAGGAAGGGAGCAGTATTTCGAACTCCTCACAACAGGTCTATGTCAGCCACAAAGAATTCTGGCGATATGCATAGACACACAGGGAACTTAGGTTACTATAATCCAATTATAAATCAGACAAAAAGGCAAAAAAAAATTATTATGTATCACAAATACAGGATAGATAACATAATACAAATATCCTACCAGGTTTTTAGGGCCTGTATTTGCTACAAAATGGGTATGTTCCGGTTCAACAGAGTTACTTAACTATGCAAGTATGTTGTAATGCCAACAGTGATATAACCCTGCCTTTTGAGTAGATTTCTTGTTTGGTACCGTGGGGCATAGGGACCCACTGGCACAGGCACTCCTCCAGGGGGCAAACAAAGAAAAACGTTGAAGTCTAGTAAGATTAGTGAAAATTCTTGTGTATCTATTTTGCTGTAATACTACAAGCGTATTACAAATCTAATTAGTATTACAGATATTCTAAAAAGTATTTATTTTTTTTTTGTAAATTAACTAATGAATTCAGTGATCTAAACTCACCTCATAAACAGCAAGGTCAATGCCAGCATAAGGAATTATACCCAGAATATTAGGAACATAGCCCTTGTAAAAGGCCTTTACACCTTCTCTTTTTAAGATCTTCTTAGCACAGTCAAATATCCCAGAATATTGCCCTGTTTTACCCACAGCCAATCTGGTCTTTAAAACCTAAAAGGGAAAAAACGTAGCCTTTATTACACACCTATTTATTAACATATTTCATAAACACAGGAAAACACAGTATCTTCTTGTTTATTCAATTATCTGGAACTGCTTTGCATTTTGGTACTTCAAATCTCCATTATGATGGCTACCATTAAGGCTTTGTTAGCAGTAAGCTTCTTCAGGTTTTATCATTAGTGCAGAGTAGCACACACACTACCATACACTAGCTTACAAATTATTAGCCTTTTTAAATTGCATTTTACCTTTCTTTTCTTGATTAAAACAGGCAGATTTTTTTTATCAACTTGAAGACAACAGTGTCAGCAATATTTACTTGAAGCATTAGCTAAAGAACAAGTGAAACCATTAACATACTAGCAGATCACACTTCTGGTCTGGGAACAGCAAAGCATATTTAGAAAATAATCTTAAAAAGCACAACCCTTTGAGAGGTAGTTAAGGAATACAAAGATTGCGGCTTAGTACTGAAACCTGGCATCTGATTACTAATGCAAATAAGTCTATCCAGCACCTTAGGACAAAGAAATTAATAACAATATTCAAAAGAAACCACACAAGAATTTTCCTGAGCAAGCATTTGGCCTGCTTTAAAGCTTCCTAAGACTGCAGCTTCCTCAGGAGTTTGCTTTTTTTTTTCCCTGACAGTTTGCTTTTCTTCCTTACTTAGAAACAAGCTAAAAACTCGTAGGACAGTATTGTATCTTTGTTAGGGAGATCAGAGCTGTAGAATATTACTGTAGAATAGCTCAGCTGTCTCCATTGGTCAGTGTAATCCAGACAATCTACATAACATTTCAATTATTCTATAACTTCAGCCAACTGCCATTCAGTGGCTCTAACAGCAAGGATGCTATTTAAAGAGAGATCATTGCCACTGGCAGCAATGAGACCAGCTAAGTTCTATTCCTACTGACACCCTTCCCTACAAAAAAAGTATTTAGCTTACATTTTCCATTACTTCCAAATCTTGACATTGGCATTGGTTTAATCCCAGACCCAAAGTATACTCCAGTTATTTGCACAACAAGATAACCTTTCTGGTTAAGCTGATAACATGCTGGTGAACCAGCAGTAAACCTACTTCTATATAGGAAAAAAAAAAAGCAGGATGTGTATTAACCCTAGAGCAGTTAATATACTAATGCCTGTTTCATTGCAACATATTTAGAACACATTACAAATACATCCTACAGAGGAAACAGCAATAAACCCACCCAGCCTCAGCCAAGTCAGACCCAGCTCCCAATCACAATGCAACAGAACTTCATCAGTTCTGTGACAGGCAAGAATAATCCTTCCTAACATACATAGTCAGGGAAAAGATTTATGCCCCATTTAGAAAGTAGATTGAATGTGTACTTAATTTTAAAGGTGTTCTTGGATTACTTTTTCCCTGAACTAGGTTTCATTTAAACTTTGCTTTAGACTATAGCATACAGCCAAATAAATAGAAAAATGCCAAGTATCAATTAGAACACAGTATAGTCTAAAATGCCTAGTACTGAAGTTTTGAAAGGAGGTCTACAGTAAAAATAAATTAGCATACAGGAATATACAAGATTTACTATAATACTTTCAAGAGCAAAATGGGTTTTACTTTGGAAATGAACCAGATGTTTGGCAGAGTCTCCAATGGAAGCATACTCTGCTACATACCTCCATGGGATAAATAGTAGTTTGTGCTGTTGCTCCAGCCAAAGAACCGGATACAAATCTTTCAAGGGTGCCTAACTTTCCATCATCCTTAGTGAGTATCTTCTTATACTGTATAGTTAAAACACATAAAATAAATATCACATGATTTTTAGGAAAGCAAAGAGTTACTATGAGCAGCAGGAGTACAGTACAAAGTGTCTATTCAAGCAGTACTTACTTTTTCATGTATTTATACTTACATTTACTAATCTAACAAATTTAACACTAAACTCCCTGCAACTTTGTGGACAAAGACTCTCAAGAATACAACAAATATTCCAAACTGCAAGAATCCTTTACATTAAGCATCTCAGCCACCACACTACTGTCAAGTATTTTACAACCATCCAACATAAAGTTACCCACGCTGTGACCCCCAGATATGAAAGAGGAACCCAACTCCCTTGCAGACCCTGTTCTCCAATCAAAGATCAACCAGCACTTTCACAGAGACACTCAGAGAGCTGTACGTAACTGTCATTCAAGACAGAGACATCATGATGCAATAACGCACCATCAGCTCCTAACAGGCAGAGCAAAAGTGAGGAATAATATGCTCAAAGTTACTCCCTGGCATCAAAATGTGCAATTCAGTCTTAAAATATCCAGAGTTTACTTGACCTTTTGTTACTTTTATTTCATAGCTGTACAGAGATGTTCAGTACGTTCATTAAGTTTTACCCAAGGTACTAGCAAGCCCCACAGAGGAAAAATAAAGATCATTTAACTACACCAGGACCAGAGTTCATTTTCCATAGGAGGATTAGGCCCTAACATGATGCTTAAAGCTGATTCAGAGGTAAATATAACTCTGAAATCCAGGGCAAGGGCGTCTTACAGAGCAGCATGGTATCTGACTTAAAGAGAATGCTGTGTAAATTCAGCTAGCGTAGCATGCTAAGTTTTTGGCTGTTGTCACTTCAAACCACTAGATGTAAAGCTATGCAGAATGGAAGACAGTATAAAACCTATGACAGTTTAGTTTATTTACACTGTTTAAAATACAACAGAAAAATCTAATAACCACATATTCTACTAACACAATAAATAGTCTATTTTACATCTGAAAGTCATTCTAAATTACCATGACAAAATGTCCAACCGTGATAAAAACTCCTATATAACACAACAGTGCAAATAATGATCAGTAAGAGCGATACAGTATTTTATTTGTGATTATTTTCATTCCTGATTTATCATCCTACCTGTTCATAAGACCAGAATTTAATGGCTGTTTCAGGAGCTATTTTCATAACATTGACACCATTTCCTCTCCAGAATGATCGGATGCCACCTTCTTTCAACATTTGCTTAAAACCACTGGCTATATTCATTTTGTTTGATTTTGAACCGTGAACCTAAAATAAACCAAAATCATAGTAAAAAAACACTGCTCTGACTAGATTGTGAAAGTCATCATCCAAGTATTAAATCACTTAAATATATCAACTAACAAAAACATATCCACTATTGAAAAGTCTTAATATTAGTGGCACAAGTACTTTATTATCTTGTTCACATTTTTGTCAATATGACTACAAAAAAGACACCTTTTATGAACTCCAAACATGGAGATTGTCAAAACATAACTATACTTCCAGAATTTAGATAATATATTTGGCCACCAGTTTTCCACAACAAATAGCTCTTTAAAAACTAAAGTGATCCACTGGAAACTATAAAGTTCCTGAACATTGCACCTACCTGCATCATCACTTTAAGGCGATCCAATGGTGCTGTACCTGTTCGAGAGACAGCACCAGACTGTGCTCCTGCCAACAGCTGCTTCCACCACTGTCCAGTCTTTTTCTCTTCCTCCGTGAACTCATCTGGAACAGTCAAACTGTCTCCTATATCCAACACCTATAAAAAGCCAAAGCAAAGACGTGCAAGTAACTGTCCTTCCCTAATCTCTATTTACTCAACAGTTCTAATTTCAAATTAACTTACCACCTGAGAATATGTAAATAAAACACTAGTAAAAAATAAAAAAAATCTTCGATTTCCATTCTTTAATTTCTTGCTATGGATTGCTATTGCTATTCAAATAATAGCAACCTTTAATGAACTCAAGGAGATCAAGTAATAACACTACAGAAATTAGGATAAATTTCTGCCTTGAGGATGGCTCAAATAAAGACACTCCACCAAGACAGCACCTTTACAGTCAGCACTAAAGCTCAATGGTTGTATGTTGCAGTAACCTTTCACCAGACAGCCCTCCGAGACTAACTGGGTAATCCCCTAAGGATGCCAACAAGAGATTTCTCTCTAATGGTAATTTATTCACACATAGATGAGATTCCCCTTTTCCCATCACATGCCCTAACATCTTAAAGTAGCATTTCTAGAGGTGATATATTGGAGTATTGCATTTCTAGTAGCTGCTGTGTCTTATCTTATAAAATAACAAATTTGAAACACTTTATGAATTTTCTTGTCATCAGGTACGCTGAAAGACACATTAACGACTTTTTCTTCAGAAATAAAAGTTTGGCATTTTTGCAATACCATTCAATTTGATAAAAGAACAACATTAATAGAGGTTTTAGTAATAAGACTGTCCACAACATAAGACCATGGAATCTCACATATCACTTAAACTACTCTCTGATCTCCATACAATTTATAACCATGATATATAAGAAAAAAACCATCATAGATAAGGCAAAGCCAATATTACATATAAATTAAATCTATAAAGAAGCAAGAATGTTTTAATAACTGATAAGTACCGATCAGAAAGCATGTTAACTGAAATTATTTTTTTTAACTATTGCTGATTTTAATTGCAGATGCTACATCCCTAATTTATGCTGCATTCCTTCTCTGCTAAATACACTGAATCCTGTCTTGGTTGTTTGGAATACAAGAATTGCAGGGTGCAGACTGCAAATATAGGCACTGGACAAACAGGATAAGCACCAACTATTCTGGATATTGACCATTGACTAGATTAACTGAAGAATCCTTTCATCTTTCTGACATTTGTGGCTTACAACTCAGGTGTCATCAGTTGCTTAATTACATAGAATCATCAAAAGACCAATCAGAACTCTCAAAATATAAATTCAACGTTTTTAGAGATATTATGCATATCTACCACCGTTTAAACCTTGCAGCTACCAAGCCCCAAATACAACTAAGAAATAAAGCTAAATTTGAGGGTGTTTATAACAGAAAGACCACAACTACTACGTCATAATTATCCTAAGTCAATGCAGCTATCTGCTTGGAAGAGTCTGGCGGTAATTAAAATTTTACAATAAAGACAGAAGTGGAAGAGCTGTCAGTGCCAGCCAGGCATGTGAGATGTCACATCTGCTCTTATCTGAAACACCAGCTGTGCTGCCATATAGCTGGATTTTGCTTGCTGTGATAACTGGGTCATCAGCTGACTGCTACACTAGAAGATCACAAGAGACTTCTAAAATTGTTTCTTGGGGGTAACTAATGACATTCCATAAAAATAATAAATATAAAAGTTATGTTTAATAATAGTAATACAAAGTGTTTTACAAAGCAAAGGGTTTTTTTCTACCAAGTAAGCTGGCACCAGGACTATCCAATCTCACAGCACCACTTCAAGTGTTTTCTTCAGCAAACAGGGAGCTAACTCCCTTTTAGCAAGCATTTCTGAATTGAGGTTGTACACTGTGAAACACTCATAGCTTTCAGATCTCAAACTATTTTTTATTATGGAAATGCTGACTAATCCCCAAGGATAACAGTCTCACTATATTCAAAGAAATCTGTCTCTAGCTAACTTTATGGATCACTCCAATGGTCTACAGGAAGGATATTTAGCAGACAGGATTACTAATGGTTTACTCACCTTATTATTTGTTCTTAACATTTAGTCACTGAGGTGGCAAGAGCTCCATTCGATATTAACTTGAAAAAAACTATCTGCACAGTGGATAGCCTATTGCTGTATATTCTGACATTCTATAGCCCAAGAAAGTGTGAGAACATGTACACAGAAAATCATCACTAATGACACTGGTGATTTTATGATAATGATAATATTACTATATAAATACGGACACGGAACTACTTTCAACGTAAGAAACAGCTAAAATGTTTCTATAATTTATTTCCACACATCAAAAGCACTGAACATAAGGAGTGTACTGTAAAGTGAAAAGAAGATTTAATATTGTGATTACCATCCTTCTGTGGAATATCCTGAAAGGGAGAAAAGGATTTCTTCTTAAGAATTACCGATAAGTATTGGCAAAGTTTAGATCAAGTTCTTGGTTCCCAAGAAACTCACATCACACTATCCTGCTTGTAGATGGGAGAGCACAAAGTGAAAAGGCAAACCAAACAATCTTAAATACAGGTGTGCTTGAAATATAACAACTGCTCAATATTGCCAATTAACCCAGCAGAGATGAACTTAAAAGCTGCACTATGTTAAAAGAAAGGTTGAACTTACAGTGGAATGTTTCCAATATCGAATTATTTCCTCGATGTCTGTAGCTGGGTTAAACATAAAATGATCTCTCCACTCATTCCAGTCTACTGTCATTGTCCCATCAGCATCAATACTGAAAAGAAATTGAACTATATAAGGAAATAGTGGTGGGGATGGGGTTTTGTCCTGTTGCCTGTTTGGTTTTTTTTTTAAATATTGGTCATCACATCAGTGGCAACTGACTGTAAATTCCATACGAAGACTTCAAGATTGAATCTGCAATGGCCTTTCAATACCATGCTTTTCTCATCCAAGTGCATCTGGCATATTCCATTTAAAAACACAAAACTTCATCCTATCAACAACATCTACAGGGAAATGAGAAAACATTCTCCTCCCTGATCCAAACCATTCAAATAGTGACTAGATTTACTATCAACAAGGAATAGATGGAATATATGAGAATTCCTATAAAGACACCATGGAAGGTACCAACAGCTTATAAAGTTATCCCATTTATCTTGTTCTCTGGATTATAAAAAAATATAATAATTAACAATACATTATATATAACAATAAATTATATACAAATATCATAATTATCAATACAAAAGACCTGACCTCTGCAGGATCTTTTCTGCCTGTTTTTCTGAAATGTTTATACCCAATATCTGGAGGGACTGGACAACTTCTGATGCTTCAATTTTTCCTTCAAACATTAAAAGAAAGATGATACATAGTTAGAACAGTTAGAACATGGAGCTTAATATGCTCAGCATCTTGGAACTCAAGTTCCATTGTAACACCTACATAATAGCAAAGATAGTGTAAAATCAATTTAAATTCAGATGACATATTTTGATTGTCTACTACAAGGACTAAGCGAAGGTAAATACATTAAAATCATACAACAAAATGAGATGCAACCATTCAGTGACTTAAAAACTATTTTATCTTAATAGAAACTTAGAAACTTCCATAGAGCTTATCCATCTGGAGAACAAAGAGTCACAGATCAATGGACCTGGAAGATAATAGAAAGGAAAAAAAAAACTACAATAATTTATTTTTTCAATCTATAGTAAACTATAATTATGATCCTACTGAGGAAAAGTAGCAGGAGTACCATATTCACAACTTTTTGTCTCCAGTTTTGACAAAGAATATAAATGATGAAGATAACTTTTAATCCACAATATCTTCAAACAACATTTGAACAAATAAAATAAATCAAGACATACCATCATTGTTTTTGTCCAAGCTCTTAAATGCCAGTTTCATCTTTTTCTCGTGATCTTTAAGATACTGCATAAATTCTTCAAAATCTAGCTGTCCATCCCGGTTAGTATCTCCAGCTTTAAAAATTCTCTGTTGAGAGAAAATTAAGCATTTCACTTCTCCAAATTACAACAGGTCACAAAGCAACAGCAGCATAGCATAGCACAGCCCTGGCTTGTTTTTGTTTTTAAAAAAAAGCCATTGTGTTGGTCACTTTGGGAGTCAAATCAGGAAAATACTTAAGCACTTCAGAATTTTCTTCTACGAATTTAACACACTCTTGGTATTTTCATAAAGAGAGAAAACACTCAGCAGCAAAAATAGATATAAGAAAGCATTATTTATTATTTACATAACTTCCCTATTCAAGGATGTAAACACTTCTTACCAGCACTGGCAATTTATACCTACAGATATCAAATAATTTGTGGAGGCGGAGGTGGGGGGCAGGACAAAATCTTGAAAGGAAACAACTCTAAGCCTGTGACTTTCCTAGTTATACATGAAATTTGTCACTATGTGAGTGAAGTTAAAAAAATACAGTCTTAACTATCCCCTTTAATCTGGTGGTCTATTAATTATGAATTATAAAGATAAAAATACAAATAGTAATTAGGTATTAAACTGCTGACAAAAAAACCCCAAAGGTCTTGCCTAACTAGCACCCATCCCCCAGGGTTTGAGAAGGCAGGACTTGCTGCTTCAAACTGAAGCCCCAACAAAAATTCAAAACAAACAAACAGACTTGTAACAAAGAGAAGTATAGTTATCTTCCATTTTTGCATGCGTTTCCTAGTAACTGTCCTGCAGATAAGAAACAGCTACATGTAAAATTAACTCGGAGTTGAATGTAGGGTGCACAACTGCCAGCACTGCAGGAAACAAGTCTGAAATACAGCCTAGGCACACGCTTCTCCATCAACAATGGGCCAGAATATTTTGCCATCTTTGTGTGTGCAAACATACTTTTTAATAAAGGGAAATTACAGCAGCCCCCCCCAAGCATCAGTCTGTAACTGCTGAGGCTTGTCCTCAAAGGCAAAGCCCCGAGAAGAGTGAAGCTCTGCAGGCCCCATTGACTAGCTTGGGCTTCACCCCGCAGCAAGGGCTCTGCCGAGCAGAGGCAAGGACCACAGGACACCAACTCCCCGCTTTCCATCTGCCCTCACACTCACAGAGTGCTGTTGTCTCCTCCGCCAGGACAGGCAGGGAAATCCACCCCAAAATTAGAACATAAAATTTAAGGGGAAAGTTTGGGCACCGGTCCCCCGTGGCTTCCTTCCATGTGAGAAATCCTGCAGGGCAGCCCTCTGTACAAGACCAACCAGACAGCACAATCTCTTCACTGATTTGCAGTAAGTTTCGGAGCACTTCAGGTTACACATAAAGCACATGCCCAAAGTTCTTCCAAATATCTTCTGTTTTGCAAACTGCCTTGTGCAACCCTAGTTTCTGAATAAAGTAACTCTCAACAAGATTTGCATAGCTGTTCTAATCTGCAAAATCTGGTTTTAATCATTTTGTTTAGTCCACTATAATTAGTAGAAGTCCTCAAAAGACCCAAGTCCACCAAGTTCTAGCCTACAGAAACTAAACACAGAGGAAATTGAAAACTGGTGTATTTGTTGCAGGTGTCTGAAAAAAATTGAAGACATTTGAATACATTTATGTTGCCTCCTTTATCTTTCCTATCTCTCTATTAGAGCAAATATACCTTAAATGTTTAATCTCAAAAAAACCAAAATTTGTAAGATGGCACCTCATTCTGCAGGATCCGAGTATCCTGCTGGACTCCCACGAGCTACTGGGAGGAGGTAATTTCTGTGATAGTCACACACACACTTGGAGTGAATTCTAATCAATGCAAATTGTTTCTATTCCCTACTGCTATCTGAAACTACACAAATGAGAACGTACAACAAGGGAAGTGTTGTTTTGGCTCACAAATATGACAAAAATAAATTCCAATTACAAAACCTCCACTGCTGAGGATGACGCAAGCCAAAGAAAACGGAAATTCCTAGGAGGTTTAGAGAGCTGGCCATTAGTGTGTGTGAAGAGGGGCACCTTTCAGTTCATCTGCCAAACGAGCGGATTTTATATTGCACTAGAGAAAGAAAAGCACATACTCTCCATTCCCCACTTTTGTTTTTCCAGACTTCAAGACAGTCACAGCCACCCCCAGCACAGCAGAACAGAAGCAACAGGGAACAAAACCCTATGCTTTTCCTCAGCACACAGACACATTTTTCTCACATTACAAAACCTAAAAGTTCATACAAACAAAAGCCTCTTGCTGCCTGTGAAACGTACTAATTATGTGGCTGTCAAAGTTTCAGATTAAAACCGGTAATTTGCGAGTTTGTGGAACAAACAGGAACAATGGAAGGAGCTTGCCTTCCACTTGGAGGGCAGAGACTCCCTCATGGGCACAGCCAGCAGGAGGACACTTCCTTGATTCTGTGGCAAGACTGACTCTCAGGTACAAACTGCCCATTCACAGCATCAAATAATACTTCAGGTTGGAAGGACCCTCTGGAGGCCATCAAGCACAACACTGGCTCAAAGCACATCTAGTTAGATCTAATCAGATCAGGTTGTACAGGACCACATCCAATTGAGTCGTGGACATCTCCGAGGACAGAGATTCCACAGCCTCCCCAAGCAACTCCCCCTGTTCTAACATTGTCACCTTCACTTCAGTTCAACAAGGGGTCCCACTCTGCTGTTCTGAACGTGAAATACTACCAGACTTGGAATAGTTACAATCACTTGTCACTGTGCCAGTTCCTGGTTCACCAACTCCTCTGATGGAGGAGGAAGAATGGATGCATTTTAAAATAGGCATGCTTACAACAATAGAGCAGGAACCAAACTAGATGCCAGTCCTCACTTGGAAGTCCTGGGAAACAATGTTCAGCGTGCCCGCCACATAAAACCTGCCATTTCCTGTTACAGACTTACTGTGGGATCACCTCACTTTTAGGTAGGCCCAGTCCCAAGAGGAAAATGCTTATTTTTCAAGGTGTGCCATTTATTTTCTCATTGTCTAAAAACTTTCACCCTAAGCAATGAAGATAATTCACTAGATAAAATGAAATGGTGACCACATAAGGAATTGTTAATTACTGACAGATATTAGGAAGACACTTTGAGGATCTTTCCTTTCTATGGTATGGGCCTTCACGTATACTGACTACAATGCTCCCATGCTGATCTTTTCGGTCATGACACTGCTGCCTTTTTCTTTCCTCCTTTTTTTTTTTTTTTTAATTCTGCTATGTTACTTCTTTTTCTGCTGTATATTTTGTTAATACAGCAAGGCAATACCAAAGTGAAAGGCCACAAGTAGAATAAAACACTGAAGAATTTTATTTTTAAATTTCTGATTTATGTAAAGCATGTGGCAGTGTTGAATTCCTACTTCTCCAGAAGACCTCTGTATTTGGTGTGGAAACATAAGTGAGCAGAACTGTTGGGGAAAAAAAAAAAAAGAAAAAAAATCACAAGAATTACAGAGAGGCTTTATATACACCTAAAAATTCTGACACTCTCTAAGCAGCCTGATGAATTATTAGATTACTCTGTGCCAAAGTTAGGAACTTTAACACATTCATAGCTACAACATAAAGACAGAGAAAGCAAGACGTTAGAAATGTTACTGGTTTTATGTAGACTTTTCTTTTAAATTCAGTTTGGTTTTTATATTACTCTAGTATCATTATTTGTGTATTGTGCATAAGCCTTCGCATTCTGGTTACAAAACTGAATTGTGCAAAAACGTGAGGCTGCTCAGTACAAATGGTTACTGATCATCTAGGGTTGTTACTACCAAGCATCAGCTTCTTATTTCAGCTAATTAATATGATGTAAAGGATATTTGAAAGGAAGTCATCCATCAAGAAGTTACTGGGTGTTTCTGGCTTCCTATCATGCTATCTACAAGACATAAGTTAAAAAACAACATTTAAAGATACATAATTGGTGCAATTAGCAGTTTGTTGTTCTGCAATCTATGACTAGAGTTCCAAAGGGCACAGTTACAAATATTGCATAGAAAAAGCACCAGCACCACAGTAACAACAGCATCGTGTCTTTGGACACTTACAAATTTCACAATTTCTTGTAAAACCAGAGGTACTGTACCTAAAACCAATGACAATGTTCCCTTCTCCCCTTTTTCTATTCTTTCCCCCCTTCACCTTCATGTCTGTATCTCCCAAGACTACACAAACTTACGACACACAATGGTAACCCAAAAATCAGTAGTAAATATTGCTTAAGTCAGTCTTGTCAAACTGCATCAGTTAGGAGATAAATCCAGCATAAAAGGAAATGGCCTGAGAATGTGTCCACACAGCATTATACCCCAACCACTGAGACCACGTAATACACTAACAATTGCCAATTGCCCTCCAGAAATTCTACAAAACATTGCATTTTGAGCAAAACAATAAATTGCACTGCCTCCAGAGACCTCACAGCTTGTTCAAATGCTGCATTCGTATTTATTTGCTTCCCTCCCAAAGGATACTACCAAGATGTAAGAAGCAGCAGCCTTTAAACTTGCCACAGACAGACAGTAGCTCCAGTACAGCAGGCTTGTGCCCTTGGCAGCAGCAGAGATGCTGCCATCAGCTGCCCAGCTTCCCCTTCCTCTTCTTCGGCCCGAGCACCGCTCTCCCTGCAACGGGAAAGCACTAACAGCAGTCTTCTCACTGGTCCATTTCAGACAAAAGAATCTCTACAAAATGAGCCTAAAAAGGAAGAGATGCCACTCGTGAGTACGCTCTCCAGTATGCCTTGCAAAAGCTGCTCCCTCAGGACCCGGATAAACTCTCTCAACTCATAGGTATGAATTAGATCCCAAGAATCTGAAACAGCATAAATGGGAGATGCAAACTATCCCTTGTACCTTCATTCATCATTCCTTGCAATTTACACTGGTATTTTTTACTTTGACCATACTTGGTAGACTGACTTTTTTCCATTAAGTAAGACTACTCTGCTACAGAAACATCCACACCTTACAGTCATCTTAAAAGATTTATCAGTTTACTTTGTTGACCTGGGACACACTGCTGTCCCAAGACAGGGATTTAGCAAAGCCTTTCGGGTTAAGAGATCTTCCAGAGGTGAGGGTTCCCATATTGGGTGTCTGGCATTCTTGCACTTTGCAGCCACAAGAGGAAGAATTAATCATTCATTGTACCCTGTCAGTGTTCAGGAAAAAAAAAAAAAATCAAGTTAGTATTAAAGAAAATAAAAATATTTTATCTCCTTGGATGTTTAAAGTGTTATAAAAAACCCAAAGCGCTTATCTTGCTCTTTCATATGGAGACTTGGAGGCTACAGCAGTTAAAATCTCCTGAAGTTGCACACACTGAAATGAAATTATGACTTACGGGTTTGCTTACAATTGAAGTCAGATATATTGCTGAAGATACTTATAGCATCTCACAATTAAGCCTCCATAATCAGACATAATCCTAACACCTATTATGACCTGTAAAGCAATGTTTAAAGGAACTAAGTGGCTTCAGTTTTCTACAATCACATGACATGACATCTGTTTTGGTAAGAAGTTGAAGATGCTTATCTACTCTAAATCTATAGTACCAGTTTTGGGCATACTATTAAGGTGAGAGAAAGCTTCATTTCACATGAAGAATGACACATGGACATTAAAGTCCTAAAGCTTATAAGGCTGTGAATCTGCATATCACGTAGGATAATAATTTCTGGGAGTAGATATCGTCTGATCAGAAATAACCAAGTTTCTTCTAGAAAGTTGCCAAAGTAACTGGTGCTTTCTGTATGCTTCCAGCCAAGCTATAATGTAATGAAGAGGCTTCAATTAACTTGGTCTCCTAGCCTTCTAATTCTGTCATGTAAGGGAAGTTATCAAAACCCTCAAGAAAAGCTCAAAAAAACTTAATAAAACAGTGAAGAAATATTCAAGGGCGTATTTAGCTCAGTCACTATAAAAGCATGTGCTTTCTGGACTAAGAACAGGTATAAGTTCAAGCTCTGAAGTACTATCCTGCTGCAGCTTTTAGAGGCCAGAGAAAAGCACCGAAGGAAACGATAGAGACCTGTCCCTGTTCTCACCCGTGCTCTTGCACTGAGATACAGCACAAAGGCAGCACAGGGCCTGCCTCGCTTGGCGGAATTCTCAATTTTCTTTGGTTTAAATGCAGCAACACATTTCAAGCACTCTGAGTATTTTTAGACTTTGTTGGACTAGAATTTTCATAAACAGAGTCCATTAGTCTAAACAGACCATATTCTGATCGCTAAGAATTTAGTCTCATTGGGCCCTGTTTCCATCACTTAGATGGCTCATCTCACTATTTCTTCATCTAAAGGAGCCTTAACATAGCCAAAGACTCGTATCAAAACCTGACAAAGAGTCAGTCCAAATAAGACTGTAGTCATTCATTTCAGTAACATCTTTCTACTGATAGCTTCAGGACTCGATGTATAAGTAGTACCTGAATTTGAACGCTCCTACCCTAAACCGAAGCTTGAAATACAGAGTTCTCCTACCACAGGTTTACTGTGAGGAATGACTGCAACAAAAGGAAAGGGTGAACACAAATAGTACTTCATATAACCACTGGCACCATTTATGGTATTCCCGCCGACGCGACTCACAGCATTCTGAAGACACAGGATGAGATCATTTGAGATCTGACCCCAGCATCGATTTTGTATCTTTATTGGACAACTCCACTAATCAAAGTGACTGCACAATAGCTGTTAATGTTGCTTGTAGAGCACCATTTGATGTGTCACTGCACTGAATTCCTCCTTCAACAGGTGTTGATGTTTTAGGTCAGGAATCTTTTGTAAAGCTTTGCAAAGTTACCCATTCCCGGGGGGTAATATACTACAATATAAAACAGGAATCATCCTGGCAGCCTCTAAGCAACACACATTTTGGACTTTCCAGTGGTTTACTTTTGTCTGTCAGATACTGACAGGAGGCAGGTCAAGTAGAACACAAAGTCAGGAGCTTCTGTCACGTTGTGCTACGATGTCCTGCTACGGGGAAAAAAATATTCTTCCTTAGAGGGACATGCAACCTACCTCCAAAGCTTACCCCGTGGTTTCACATCAATTCTTGTATCTACAACATAAAGGAGTGTCTCATCGTACATTAAACATTAATAAAAACTACCAAGACAACTGATAAAAGGTGAAATAAAAAAAGCGTACCAGTAGTCTATTACTCAAATGGACAGCAATTTTGTATTTTTAAAAAACCTATATATTCCTTCTAGAGAAGAACTACATTTCAAGAAAAAAAGAGGAAAGTATTACTGTAGGACAAACACTAATTTATACCGCAAAGATGATGACTTAGGATGAACCAACTGACTTTGCAGTGAAACACTGGAACACTCACATGGCCCCTTACCAGGAGTTAACCAGGAAGCAGCTGTGCCCCCCAGAAGGCCCATTACCAAGACTCCCATGTACATGAATTCCATCCCATGCAATGGAACCCAGCCCTGCAAAAGTACTTTTGGAAACCAGACCCATAGGTAGAATATAACAGTAGTACCAGGCCTGAGACCTCAACCCAGCCAAGAGGCACCGAAGCCTACTCCCCTTTAGGATACCCCAAGGTCTTCCCACCCCATAGTGCCACGACTTTGGCAGAGCTGAGCAGTTCAGCAAACATTTTGCCACATTGTGTGGCATTTCCACACCTCATTTCCTTACTCATTAGTTATTAGGAATTATAAGACTACGTCTGCCCCTCCAAACATAAATATGATGATTCAATATCCAACTTCACTAATAAAATACTTTTTTACCAAGTAGAAAAAGGCACTTTGCTGAATTCAGCATCACTTTAGAGCTTGAAGTGAAGTAAGTGGGAGAAAGCAGCCTGGAGCTGCAGGAAAGCACAGGAAGCAGATTAGCTATGTAAAGACAGGAAAGAAGCCGGAGGCAAGTCTTACTGAGGCTCTCTTATTAACAAGTCTAGTTATTAACAATTACATATAACCAGGATAGTTTCTAGTTCAAACTGTGCCCACCATTAAGTTTAAAATAGCACATACAAGTTTCAGTGCACTCTAGCAATTCTTCCACCCCTCTCAAACATGCAACATGACTCATGGCTTAGTTTGTTTACTCTGTGTTTCTTAAGCAACTGAGGCAGCCAGTTCCTCTTCTCCATTACATCCAGGTAAGTCTAGCTTATCTCTACTGATTTCATGGGTTTCACTTCCAGTCTATCCTGTAGCAACTGAGAATAATTTTACTCAGTTGCACAGATGCACAATATTAATGAAAGGCATCACACCCATCTCAAGGAAGAACTTGGAAATTCGGGTTTAAGTTGGTCAAACTTCACAAACACACCACTTGTGTCTCAGGGCTTTCAGTCAATTATGTGGGAAGACCACTCTTATTAAGCGCCAGAAAATTAACTGGTCACTGTTCCCCTGTTGTGCACTGTATGTAAAAAACCCTGAATTGTTACAGTCAAACTGGTACAACAGGTTTTCAACAATGTGCATATAATATGTGACTGACAACTCTCATGGATAAGCTAACCAGCCAAGTTGCCCCTCCTTTATATACCAAGAACACAAAATGTATTTATTGTAAAGATTACTTTGACCAGAAGCAATACTGAAGTGGAAGCGTGCCTTCATGTATACGCTCACATAAGCATCACTCAAGAGGCCTATTGGATACTCTTCCCTTAAATATACAAGGCAAAGAATTAAATGTACCAAGAAGAGATAAAATAGAGACCAAAAAGTGAGATCATGGGAAAGAATTGGCAGCATCCTACTATTAGTAGTAGGTCACTGAAACTGAATTATTAACCCAGCATATCTCTCACACTGCAGTCAAAATTTAAGCTCACTTTACTGAACCTCTTTCAGAAAGTATGCAACAGCTAGTACAGGTGTGACAGTGAAATGCATCTAACCATTCTTTATACTGAAATAAAGAACAGGACTGTTATGGTAATAGCTCCAGCACAGATCCCTGCTGTAGCTGTTTAGCCTATCTGAACCTATGCCTTTTCACCACAGACATGCCTTACCACACAAATACTTGTGCCTACAGAATTGTGCGTAAATGACTTTATACTCTGATCCCTGGGGATTACTGAAAACAACCAGGAGAGAGAAGTTTCTCTTTCAGGTACAAGTCAAATTTGCTGATGTAACTCAACATCACACTGGAACGCTTGACAACTCAAGTTTTACTAACTTGTGAGGTCAGAACATTGATAACAGGGCACAAAGGAATGTAACAGACCAACCCCATTGCTGCAGAATCCAGAGAGTGCTATCTGCTTCATGGTTTGATGGCCACTGTTACAAGTGGGCATTTTTAAATAGAAGGGCATTGGTATCAGACACAGCCCATGTTAAGATGAATCATTTCCACGGAGACCTAGCTTCAATAACTAGTTCTGATATCACAACCTACTGTTGTACGTATTTACTTATCTGCCACCCAAAGCAAACCTTAATTTATCTGGCCTAGATTAGGCATAGGTGGAGTGACAGAAAAAAAAATAGCTGTCAACGACCATTTATCCTGCTGGAGGAGGAACATACTATAAAACATCACACAGCAGAGAGTCACAGGAAGTCAAAAGTCTACGCACGATGACTAAACCCACCCGGCCGTGCCCACCTGGCCACAGGACCGGCGACAGCCCTACCGCCCGGAGCGTCTGCACCGGGGACCGACCGTGGTCGCACCCCCGAGGCCTGTCTGTACGATACAGCCCCCGCAGCAGGAACGGGAACGAAACAGGCAAGGCCCGAGGCCGACTTAAACCCAGGAGGGCCCAAACCCTAAGATGAGGCTCCCGCGTCTGGAGCAGCCCCCGAGGCGAGACCCCGCCGCTCCCGGGGGTGAGGCGGCCGGGCCGCGCCTCGCCCTCCCCATGGCCGCGGGGTGCCGGAGAGCGCCCGCCCGGCACCAGCCGCTCCTCCAGGAGGCAGCGCCGGAGCGAAGGGGCTGAAGAGCGAGGGAAGGACCGCCGCATCCCCGGTCTTCTCTTACCTCCTCCGCCTCTTTCCCCAAGGGGATGCCCATAGCCCGGAGGCCCGTCTGGAGCTCGGCGATATCCACCCTGCCATCTTCGTTGAGGTCTAGCTTCTTGAAGAGGTTAGCGTAGCGGGAGTCGGCCTCCCTGTTGCCGTCGCAGGCGGCCGCCGGCAAGATGAGGCCTCGCAGCAGCTGGAACATGGCGGGGGAGGGAAGGGGGGGCGGGGGGAGCCGTGGTTCACCGGGCAGCGGGGACACTCGCCCCTCGGGCTCCTGCGGGTTTGGGCGTGTACAGGAGGCACCGCCAACGCCCGCAGCTGCCAGGGGAGGAGCCGGCCCGGACCCGCCTCAGCGCCGAGGGGGAGGAGGAAGGGCGGGGAGCGCCCGAGGGGCGCTCCCCGCCCTTCCTCCTCCCCCTCGGCGCTG
>BJBW01004125.1:0-30321 GCA_004320125.1 Scolopax mira | reverse complement strand
GGCTAGCGGGTATAAACTGGAGAAGAGCAGATTTAGATTAGAAATTAGGAACAAGTTCTTTCCAATGAGGGTGGTGGAGCACTGGAAGAGGTTGCCCAGGGAGGTGGTTGAGGCCCCTTCCCTGGAGACATTCAAGGTGAGGCTCGACCAGGCCCTGGGCAATGTGGTCTAGTTGGAGGTGTCCCTGTGACTGCAGGGGGGTTGGACTAGATGACCTTTGAAGGTCCAGCCCAGATGATTCTATGATTCTATGATTCATATCAACCACTTCTGTGTTACTCCGTGGTCTGTGTCAGAGTGCTGAGGGAAACACCAGTCCTGGTTGTTCGAAGTGCAGCCCCTTTGCCCTGGGGCTTCCCTCACTCTGTCCATGGCCCAGGACCCATTTCAGCCTAATGGGGCCATCAGCTCCTGCATCAGCAATGCCACAGTAGGGTTGCTCTCCACAGCCCTGCCCTGCCTAACCAAGGGCTTCATTGTGCTGGTGCCACCCATGGGGGCATGTCCAGCCCAGCCTTTACCTGCTTCCATCCCTATTGAGATGCTCAACACCCAGGGATGGGGTTGATCCAGAGTCCCTCAGCTGCCCTGCTCCTTGTCAAGGTGGTAGGACAGGCCCTGGTTGCCAGGCCCTGTTGTAATGGAGGCCCTGACACTCCCAGTGCCGCAGACCTAGTGAGCTACTGGCCATGCTCTGCCTTGACTTTAATGTTGGACTTGCTGAAGTACAAACTACTTCATTCTTACTGTATGTGCCTTCATTCTTACTTCTTATTTGCCAAGTGAGATCTAGAATATGTATGAAGATACAACAGTCAAGAGAAGAAGAGAGATATGTCAGCGCCTGACAGTCTGTGCTGAGAATTTAATTAAAATAAGTAATATACATAAAAGCTATTGAATACAAAGAACGTTGGATTCAATTGGCATCTTGAGTTTGATGTTTAAGGTTTCACTTGGTTCATGTCTTAAATGTTTTTCACAAATATGAAATTAGAATCAAACTTTAAAATGTAATCTTGTCTGAGGGAATTAAATGGCTGAAAAGATAATGACAGAAATTTTGGGAGAATCAATATAACTCCGTGAAACCTCATAATACTGAACTACAGCCATAAACTAATCCAGACATTTATGTGCATATATATGTGTGTGTGTATGTGTGTGTTAGATAGTGAGCTCAGTTTCCTGAACAGATGTTGTAAAATTTTTCCCTAAATTTATTGCAAAGCAGTTAGGATGATTTCTTTCTTTTTCTGCTAGAAAACACTGTTAAAATTTGAACACTTAACATTTGTGGCACTTAATTTCAAAGTGCACGTGTTTGAAAACTGGACCAATCTGTATTGTCCATTCAGTTTTTTATCACAGCATAAAATTTATCTCAGGGGATTTAGGAAAGATAGATAGCAGTCAAGTTTTAAATTTTGTGTAGTCTCATCTGTAGGAAGGAATTGTTTAATGGATAACGTACCATACTCTGTGGCACAATGTTCTTCTAGTAAATGAGTCTTCCAGCAAGTTTTGCTCATTCCAGATCTATTTTCTTAGCATGTGGTCTAAAAAGCAATGGAAAATATATTCTGCAGCTTAAGACATTGCTTGTATATAGACAACAATAAAATACTCTATAGTACTTTAGTGTCCTCAAGTTTAATGTTCTCCCACTGCAATTCAATACAGTATAGTAGGAGTTGTAAGAAAAGAATTGTTCCTGAATACCTAAAACTCATACAGTTTTTCTATCATTATTACAACTCAGTTAAGTACAAAAATGGTGGGAAGAAGCAAAGAAAGGTAGGAAGTGCTTCAATGTATTAAGTAACAGTGATAATCTTGCTCTGATTTTTCCCCAAATGATTACTCTTCCTTTAGGGAATGTTACTGCTAAACTAGATTATTTAAATAAAGAGATTAATATCCATTTTTGAGTATTGTGAAGGTCTAAAAAAATGTGATGGGAACCACTGGATAAAAGATAAACAGCAAGTACTACAACTTGTTCTTCCCGAATTTAGGTGATGGTCAAGAGTAATATTTCTGTTATCAAGACTTGAAAAGAAATCACAAAATATGAGTTACTGCCAAAGTACAAAGTCAGTAGTGCAGTAGAAATGCCAGATACTTCATCTGCCTTCTGTGCCTTCAAACTATGCATTAACAGATAATTCACCTTCCCTTCAATTTAAAAATAATGTTGTGTCACAACTCTTAATTTGAATATGACTATAACAATACCTGAAAAAATCCCCACTCTATCCCCTTAATTTTATGTTCTTCATGTCCATATTCTTCCATCTTCACTCAAAGCATCTTATTCTATTCAAAATATTGAGGAATAAGTTACTCAATATTTGGTCAATACTCAAAAATTGGTTAAATTCTAGGTTACATTTTAAGGTATGTGTAGGTCAGAGTTTGTCTGAGTCTAAATTAGAATTAATCTTTTTCCTTTTTCAACATTTTCTAAATTGGAGAGAACTGACAAGGGAGGTATTCCTTTGTCTCTGAGGAGAGTAGTTTGTGGTAAAGTAGAAAATTATATTGTAAATGCAACAATGATCGTCATGATTCTTTGTATTTCAATTTTAGATAATCTACTTCAGTAGTCTTTCTTGCATGCTACATTGGGCCACAAAGTAATAAAGTGGATGAATCTCTTGCTGTTCTTTGAATTCTGGAATTGTCTCCTGTTGTTTTTAATGTCAGAAGAGCATGCACTTCACAGGGAAATAAGACCCAGCATTGAATCTATTTCACAGTATGGTATTTAAAATATTTCTCTATGTCTACGATTACAATTCAAACAGTGAACAGATTTGGTTTAATACCTGTTCTGCTTCATTTGTAACTGAAAAGAAATCATTGATTCTGAAAACCAATAAAAGCTTGTTCTGATACCTGGAATTCAGGAAATGGAATTACACTGAATTTCATTCATGAAATGGAATTTAAGAAAGGCATATCCAAGATTTATATTACAGTGGTATGTAAATTCCTGAAGAGAATAAATATCTTTCAGAACAGCTAATCACTTAAGAGTGAAAGTCACAAGATGGTGATTGATAGCACAAAGCTTAAATCTCACATCCCACATTTCTAAGGAGGGAGAAAAAAATTCCTAAATACAATCTGCTCTAGTACTCTAAATATTTGAATATTCAGTATTCCATTTGGCCATGAAAAAATTCGGAATATCATATGAAATTGAAATTAAAATTTTTATCATTCCCTTCCCCGTCAGTTGTATTTTCTATAGTTCTTTCTATTTCAATCATCAAAATGATATTTTACAAACTCATCAACTCAGATTAAGTTTATGTTTTCCATGAATTTAACTGAAGTGATAAAATTAGAGCTCCTAATTGCCTCAACAGTAAGTCAGAAGAGATAAATACCAGTGGCAGAAATTAAAAATATAATTGCTCTCAATAATGTCATGCACAAATTACATAAAATATAATTAATAAATTATATATATTATATATATAATATATATTATATAGAATTAATAAATTATATTTTGTATTTATATTAATAAATTAATAAATATGTATTAATTTAACAATTTTTGTTTTGGTATTGTAATTTGCTTGGTAGTTTGAAAACATTTTAGTTTTCTAAAAGCTGAAAGTTTTCATCCAACAAAACTCATCTAGCAAAAAAAAATATCTATATGCCTAGCTTATAAGGCACGTTAAATTTCCCCAAAACTTTATACAGAAATTGTAGACAGACCAAATTTGTACTGAATTTGTATTTTAAGTTACTTCTCAAATCAGAAACAATCACAAAGTTTAGTGTTTATTTGCATTAATTGGTTAATCTTTCTGATGCTTTTTCCTGCTGTCCAGACATTGAAAGATTATGAATATTTTGGGACATGTTTGCAAATAAAATTTGTCAAGAAAGAAACAAAACCTCCCCTCACTCCCCTCGTCATTCCCAGAGGGATAGGGAAGAGAAGAGAAAGACAAAAAGCAAGAGAATTGTTGTGTTGAAATCAGAATAGTTTAATAAGGAATGGGGGGAAGAGGAAGAAGAGGAAGAAGAGGAAGAAGAAGAAGAGGAAGAAGAAGAGGAAGAAGAAGAGGAAGAACAAGAACAGGAAGAACAAAATAATAAATAAAATTTGTCAAGAAAGAAACAAAACCTTTCTATGAAGGTAGATGTGTTGCTGTCACTGTGTCAAGATCCCTAATAAGCCAGCAGGTAATAGCTCTATTTCTATCAAAAACACTGCAAAAAAAAACCCCACTTATTTTGATAAACTTTTAATGAATCTTTTATATTAAGAATTATGGTAAAAAAAAAAGTAACTTCATTAAACACTGGTAACTTGCACAAAATTTGTCCAAAATAATCTTTAGGTCTTTTTATGCACAATCACTTTACCTGGATTAATTTATGCACAATCACTTTACCTGAGACCTTGCCAGTTGTTCTCATCTAAGTAGATGAGAAACGGTTATTCTTAGGAGGCTTGATCCAATCTCTGCTTAGGTCAACAATACTGCTTTGGCTGGTCTCAGGGGTTTCACATGTGGTCTCCAATTAGTAATAAGACATAACAGTGGAAACCATTTTTGTCTCTCTGCCTAAGTAATAAATAACTGTTCATGCCTATCAATAGGACATTGTTCATGGAAGAACAAAACATTTTATTTCCATGTTTTGCATGCAATGTGTGTGGAACCTTTCCAAACTATTACTTTTCCAAAAAAACATTGGAAACACAATGCCAAATGTTAATGCACTGTGAGAGTTACTATATAAATAATGAAATCTGAATAAATGCAAAGAAGTTTCAGAGAGGAAATTGGTATCTGTAGAATTTAACTGTGAAGGATTTTTGTTAAAGCTATTCTTCATTCATGCTACAGAAATAGACAGAATTGAGTCTGCTGCCATTAAAATTGACTTGTGCCCATTTTTTTATTTTTCCTCTGTATTCTCCATTTGTTTCTTTTCTACATATTAACAATAATATTTTCAGAATGAGGTGGCATGGAAATTGATATAATGGTTCCATCTGTAATAGAGACGAAAATGCAATATAAGGACCACACATTAATTCAGTTAAGGTCTAAAGACACAAAGCATCCTATTTTGTATTTGTTTAGCTTCCTACAAACTCATGGAATTGAAATTGAGTCTGATTTCAATTGAATCTAATTGATTCATTGAAATTAGATTCTAAATGAATTAATTGAAAATATTGGGAAATATCCTAACATTTACCAACAGGGAACATATACTAAGCTATGTTTGTAACAAATAAATCTTGCACCTTATCTGAAGAAGAGTACAGTTGAAAAAACACACTGTATTTTGTAGGGAAACTTTATTACTTGATTTTTCTTCTTTTGGGGTTATATACTAATTGTTCCTTTTTGCATTTTTGCTTTTCCAAATGTAGAACTTTCATCCAAAATTAGGAAAAATATCCTTTCCTTAATTGTGTGCAAACTCTTCAGTCATTTTCACAGTTACTGGAAAGAATTGACATTACTCTCATCATATTCCCTGTCCCCTTAAAATAAAGCAAAGTGTACATTCAGAAGCTTATGTTTTTCATAATATCTTTAAAGTTGCAACCCAGGCAATTCTGATAAAATTATGCAGAAATAAAAAAAAACCACTGTATGATATAGACAAACTTTATTAAGACTTCTCTAACCTTAAAGAAGATAAATTTAGCATTCTCCAACTGTGATTAAAAATAATGTCTAACAGTTGTCAAAGATAATAATGTAATTGTTATCTAGAGGGCTTTAAACTGTGTTCATTGATAAACTGTATAAGAATGTGTAAAGTAATACTGCTTCCTATGTTATTTTCAGGATGAGAAATAAGATTGCCCATTATTTGGTTTCAGACTCAAATGTTGCAGGCTTTGCAAATTTTTTCTTTTGCCAGTATTCCTCCTGAGATGGTAACTGGGCAATGCAGAATTAAGTGACACCTCCAACCTCTGTGCAATTACTTTTATTTACTCTCATCTACTCTCATTCTAAAGTTATGATTCTGAACCACGTATTTATTAGTAGTTGTTAATTTGTAGCAAAGTGTCTTTGCTGACAGATATCTGTAAATGATTCTAGGTAAAATGAAATTAAAAATAGCCATTATTGTGTTAAAATTCTTATGTGTCACTATTATGCAATCAAATTTTTGAGTCCAAAGAAGTCTATTTTTCCATTTAGTGTATATGTCTTAAAAACACAAAGTAACAGTTCATAAACTTGACTAAGAAAGAGAGGAAAGAGGCTCATGAAAGTACATACTAATTGGGTAAATGCATAGGTTCTAGATGCAACAAATTTAGTCAGTGCCAACAAATTTTTCATTATTCTGGGATCACTGTTTTCATTTTAAATAGATAAAACCTTTTTCAGTGACTCCAAGGGAAGGAAAGGTCCATGATGAATGAATTCGTAAATGGGTACATATATCTGACAACAGCAATCCATCTATTCATTACTTCAGGGAGAGATCACTGCTTCGCAAGCCAGTAGTTCAAGTTCACATTCCAAAGCAATAAAGGTGTATTGTCTTTTTTAACAGATGATTTCTACTTAGTTCTTTCAAAGCTTATTTGCAGGCTGCTTTGCTCCAGAGAGGACCTTGGGTTCTGCATTCCAGTTGGATGGAATTAATTAAAAGCGCTTAGATTTCAAGTACCTCATAAGGTCAACCATATCTCTGTGCTGAATGTTTTTTATTATGTGGAAATGGTGACTCTTCAGGCCTCATCCACACTGCTAAATAAAAGATATCAGAAAGCACTACAGCCTCCCCATCTATAGATATACTTATTAATTCAGTCTGAGGCTCCATTCAAAACAAACTATATAATATTGACAGATCTCCACTGACTCTAATGAGCACTTAAACATCTTACAATCATAGAATCTTTTACACCAGAAAAAGCTTTAAGATCACTGAGTCCAACTGTAAATTTAGCACTACCAACTCTACCACTAAACCATATCCTTAAACTCCACATCTAAATATCTTTTCAATACATTCAGGGATGGTGACTCAACCACTACACAGGGAAGCCTGTTCTAATGCTTGACAACCCTTTCAGTGAAGATTTTTTTTCCATTCTAAACCTCCCCTGATGCATCTTGAGGACGTTTCCTCTTGTCCTATAACTTGTTACTTGGATGAAGAGAGCAACCCCCACCTTGCTACAACCTCCTTTCAAGTAGTTGCAGAGAGAGACAAGATGACAAACTTTCTTTTCTCCAGGCTAAACAACCCCACTTCTCTCAGCTGCTCCACATAAGACTTGATCTCTACACCCTTCACCAGCTTTGTTTCACTTCTTTGGTCATGGTCCAGCACCTCAATGTCTTTCTTGTAGTGAGGGGCCCAAAACTGAACACAGTCTTCTAGGTGTGGCCTCACCAGTGCCAAGTACAGGGGACAATCACTTTTGCAGTCCTGCTGGCCCCACTATTTCTGATACAAGCTGGGATGCTATTAGTCTTCTTGGCTGCTGGTCACATCTAGTGCCCATATGACCTGGGCACACTGCTGGCTCATATTCAGCTGGCTGTGAACCAACCCTCCCAGGTCCTTCTTTGATGGGCAGCTTGACCACATGCGGACAGTTAAAATCAATGTATAACACAACCCAGGAGTACTTAGGTATTAAGCATCATTTGAGATTCCCTACTGTGTCCTGCACTGCCTGTGTCCTACCTGCCTAAAAGGCACAAGTGTCTTGTAGTTCTTTGTACTACAGACACTATAGGTGCTTCTTATTCTGTAGATTATATAAAATGTCTCTAGATTACATATTGATTTCTTAATTTCTGATGCTCTTGATTTCTGTCCAGAGAAGTCCTCCACAAACCAAAAACACCATGCAGTCATACCTGCTCCACACGTCAGAATTATCCAGTAGCTACACAAAAGAATGTATACTACTGTGACTGCTTTCTTTGTATAAAAATGATGTTAACCCAGGGTCAGGATTTTATTTGTCTTGTGAATGAAGAAAGCTTCAGAATTTTAAGGATCTTTTTCTTTACATCCCACGCTTTGAAGAAAGTTTCACAAATGGACTGAATCATAAATTTCTGAAGTGTGTAACACTGTATTTCTATTAACAATACTATTACTACATTTCTTTTTCTGGCTGCTGTGATAAAGAGGCATTTTAAAACAGATCAGTAATAAACTGAGTTACTAGTAATAAATAAAAAAGTTCCAAAAGTAGTTGTATCTTTCTGCTTATTATAAACTGACAATTTAGCAGCTTGAATAATGTCAGAGGGTTTAGCATATTGTTATTTAAATAAGTGATAGACGAAAAACATATTTAAGGGAAAATGAAATGTTAGGAAAAATCAGTCAGTGGTAACAAAATTGTGTTGCACAGTAACAGAATCAGAAAAGTTTCATTACAGCCACAGTTATATATAACGTTGCTCCGTTGTCCTTTTCCTATGGGATTGAATTTTGTGGTGGATTAACCCAGGATGACAGCAAGGCAACACATAGCTGTTTACTCACTCCCCTCGCCATTCCCAGAGGGATAGGGAAGAGAAGAGAAAGACAAAAAGCAAGAGAATTGTTGTGTTGAAATCAGAATAGTTTAATAAGGAATGGGGGGAAGAGGAAGAAGAGGAAGAAGAGGAAGAAGAGGAAGAAGAGGAAGAAGAAGAAGAGGAAGAAGAAGAGGAAGAAGAAGAGGAAGAACAAGAACAAGAACAAAAACAAGAATAAGAACAAGAGCAAGAGCAAGAACCACCACACACAGAACCAACCCAACAAAGTGAGCAGAGGCAATCACTCATCATGTCCCATAAGAAGACTACTGTCCAGACAAACACTTCAACGGGCATAACTTTTTACAGGTTCAGGATGTCAAATGGAAATTGATAGTACACAATATGTATTGAATATAAACTTAGAATAAATATTCAAAATTAGGAAACCACTCACCTAAAAGGTGAGGACGCACTTCCTGGGGAAATTACTTTGGGTAGTGTCTCAACCCAAAGGGAGGGCTTCTTATCACAGACCTGCTGCTCTGAGGAGAACCACTAAAAAGGGTGTGTCCAGAGGGGACCCCATTTTATAGCCTGGTTGGATCTGAACCACGGTCATCTACTGGTCAAGGTCATATATAGATTTCAATAGTCAAGGGGTCTTCTAGGTAGGTTCATTTATTGAGATGGTCTCCAGGGCTCAGGTATCTGGGATACGTGGCTGGATTTTCGGCAATGTGACCAGCAGCTCACATGCTACCCATCAAACTAGCCACCATGCACCTGAACCACAGGGCTAGATCCACAGGGGGAATGGAGAGGGTGCTCCCGCCACAGGGGTGGAATTGAAAAAAGAAAAAGCCCTGAGGCTGTACAAGGACTCCTAAATAACAGACAAAACATCACTATATTATCAACACTGTTTTAGTCACAAATCTAAAACACAGGACCATATAGACTGCTGCTCTGAAGAAATTAACTCCATCCAAGACAGACCCAGAGTAAGTTTGAAGGACCATTATTAGACCTAATATCACCCATCCAGTATCTGAGGGGGGCCTACGAGAAGGCTGGAGACAGTCGGTTTACAAAGGCCAGCAATGACAGAACAATGGCTAACAGGTATAAACTGGAGAAGAGCAGATTTAGATTAGACATTAGGAAAAAGTTCTTTACCATGAGGGTAGTGGAGTACTGGAACAGGTTGCCCAGGGAGGTGGTTGAGGCCCCTTCCCTGGAGACATTCAAGGTGAGGCTCAACAGGGCCCTGGGCAACCTGGTCTAGTTGGGGTTGTCCCTGTGACTGCAGGGCAGTCGGACTAGATGACCTTTGAAGGTCCCTTCTGGCCTAGATGATTCTATGATTCTATGATTTAGAGTAAAACCCTTGCATAATCAAGGTACGTGATATTAGCAACAGTGTTTCAGCCAATGAATTTGGTTGTTACTACATAGGTTCTACAGGTAGTAGAACTGTTCTGGAGTTCTGGAGGTCTGGAGTCTACAGGTTCTGGAGTAGGTATTATTTGGCTGAAACTACTCAGTTTACATTGTCAATAACAACTTGTCAACCTGAAAGTCACCGTTAGGTTTACTATTAGCTTACTGTTAATATTTCTAAATGTGTACCTCTAATAAAAACTACACATATGATTGCGTTTTTCTAGATTGTTTGAACTGCATTCAGAATTTGAAAAGAAAAAAAAAAATAAAAGGAAAGTTTATGTCCCATTACTGCATACTGAAAACATTCACCTGACATAAGACTTGGTTTAGTTTAGACCCTGTGTACTGCTTCTGTGTTGAATTCGCTACAGCATTCAAGCAGTAGAAAAAAAAAAGCTCCAAGCTGCACCGCAAAATTAATTTTTTTTTTTTTACAAGAAGAAAGAATACATTCTGGAAATTACTCTCTGATCAAATAAGTACACATCAGAATAGTTCTTTAAAATCAATGTCATCATGAACTGTTGCCGTGTAGAGGAAAAGCCAAAACCAACCAACCAAACAAGCCTAACTATTTTGGATTGCCTCTTTGAGTCATGAAGATGCCCGAGTTTTGTGCTTAATTATGAAACCCTGAATTATGTGTCCTAATGTACACGTCTTTGTTCTCCAAATTATATTTTTTCCATAACCCATAGAATACTCTCCTGAAAGTGGTAGTATTTTCCTTTCTTTTAGCTTGTCTGTCTATAAGCAGATTTCAGATTGTTGCAAATACAATTACTCTGCTAGTATGACAACCTTCAAGATATTTCAAATGCAAGAGAATTGTAAGCTTTTTTTTGCAGGCTGACTTGTCTAATTTAATTTTAGACACCTGAAAGTTAAGTATGCGATACAAGCAGCTCATCTTGGCACTCAATATAGTTAATGGAAGGAGACAGTCTGAGTGACTATTAGACAGATAGAAGACTGTTCTTTCAGTTGTAAAATAATGACCGAGGACAAGCGGAAAAGACTGTCTGTAATTTAAAGACAGATTTAGATTACTAAAGTATGGATGGCTTAAACTATATAAAATGAATCCTACTTTTAAAGTCCATTATATAACTAAGCCCCAAGATAAAGTATGCAAATATCACTTGTTTTTCCCTGGAGTAATGGATTGCAACTATATCTACTATGAATGTTTTGCTTGGGTTTATTGTATTGATATTAAATTGGTGAACCTCCTGGCCTACTAAGATATTGCTTGACATTACTTGCAAATCAGCAAAAAAAGGAAACCAACTCATAAAAGATTTGAGGTTTATTTGTTTTGTTTTTCTTTCCCCCTAGTTGAACTTGCAGGAATGAAACTGGCATCATTCAATCATAGAGTGGGTTAGATTGGAAGGGTCCTTAAAGGTATTTAAAAGACAGATAGGCATGGCACTTAGCAACATGGTTTAGTGATGATTTTATCAGTGTTGGGTTGATGGTTGGACTCAATGATCTTAAAGGTCCCTTCCAAACGAGACAATTTTATGATTATATTTATGACTCTAAACATGATTTGGAGGTTGATTATCAAATTTTGGCTTCTTCCGTAGCTTCTATAGGAATGTATAGTTTGTATAGAGGAAACCATATTTCAGGAGCCTGAACTGTTCTCCCTTTTTGATAAGTAGAGAACTGAACGATAAAAATATTATAAGACCTTCCCAAAGCAAACAAGAAAACTGTGAGAAAGAATGACTTTAACCACATCTCCCACTTGACCACATAGTAACCAGTCCCTTGTACTACACCAGTGATCCTGAAAAATTTCAGTTTTGCACCAAAGAATCTGAAATTATCTTGTCACTAACTAGAACTTATATATTTGAACAGTTTCACCGTTGTTGACTTTCACATAGATATAAGCCTTGCTCTTAAGGGATATAAATTTGTGCAGCTCCTTTATTTCAGTGGAACAAGAGAATTATATACAGGATAAGGACCTTTTCTTTTCATTTACTGAATGGCTTACAATGTCTGTATTTTATTAATGTTAGTGTATTAAACCAGCTGACAAATAGTATCAGTGTTCTGCTTATATTATAATTTTCAGAGACCCCCAACAACAGAATGCTTCAGGGATTCTAATTCCATTGTACTAGTGAGTTGGGTGGATGTCTGAATGAACAATTGTGATTTAAATGTGCTCGCACAATATTGTGTCATATAAAGAAAATTACTCTTACCTTCCTTCTTCTATCTTACTTCCTTCTTCTATCTTACGTTCTACATGTGTATGTGAGTATAAAATGAGGACACATATAGGTTGTAAAAGCGTCTATCATAGAAATTATTTTATTTCAGTCATTATATGGTAGCCTTAAGAAAAACAAAGAAGTGGTAACCTTTATGACGAATGCTAACAGAAACCCAATTCGAAATAGTCTTTAAATCTGTGAAACACATTAGAGATTAAAAGTGAGGACTTCACTTCCAGGGGTTTAATTCACGGGTCCAAGTTCCTCATGTTCTGAATAAAGAAAGCTAAGAACTCATTACTGCCCATGAGAATTGAGTTAGGTGAGAGGCAAGAAGTATTAGCTTAAACCCAGTGATGAGAACTGCTTACATCAGACAGATTAGGGTGTAGGTGGAAAGAATACATGACTCTATCAGTTCATGTATTATACTTTAGAATTGGGTAAACAGATTTTACTGTGGGCAGGAAAACACTTCAATCTGCTAATAGGAAGCAATCTTTCAGATGAGGCATTCTGCATGCAACTAATTTAATTTTATGTCTTACTGACGCTGAATAATAAGCTTGCTCTTTCCACACTTGGAGCTTTCTCCATCCCTACCACTTCTATCCTGCTCCCAGCTGCACAGTCTGCTTTCCTCTACATAACACCAGACTGATTTGTGGACCACTTACACTTAATAAAGCCTTAGAAAAAGTATCCTAGGATTTTTCCATAGCTGTTTTTTGTATATTTTAACCAATTAAAGAGTAACACAGAAGGATGAATGAACTCTCTCTGTCAGTACTTACCCATTTCTAGCAGCACTTACCCATTAACCAGGCTTTAATGCCTAAAGCTGTGGCCATGTGGGTAGAAGGCTCTAATATTTGCTTATTTTTTGCTAGGCCTCTGGCATATAGCATGGCATATCAAAAAATGGTTTTAGATTGCAATTATTCCAGAAGCCACTTCCCAATTAAGGTTCTACAAATATTTTATTCTGTCAGTAAAAACCCCAAATTTAATAACAGTAAAACTAGATTAGTTGTCTATAACATTCTTGTGTAGCCTGGCATTGTCTACTACATTTTCACTGAATTTCACATTTTATGCAAGATATTCTTTATGTCTACATTCAGAAAGTTTCCAGAATACCTACTACCTTGCAAGACATACTTTTCACTTCTAAGTAGGTTCAGGAATTAATGAAGAAGTGATGGGATAAAAAAAAAACAAAACCAAAACCAAAAACCCCAAAACCAACAACTGCCCCCCCCCCCCCCCCATTTTTCTGTTAAAGAACTCTTGTATCAAAAATTTAACCATATACACCTTTACCATTAAAGTACCACTTCAAAGACAGAGATATTCTGAGGAGGTACATCTTCAGCTGTAGATTCCCAGGGTATCTTAAATGATAGCCTCTAAGTCTTACATTTCAACAAATTCTGTGTCAACAGCAATACTTATGGATTTAGGATTTGTGACTGCAAATATCATTAGTTTAATAGCTAAAAGCCATAGATATATTTAACAGAGTTCCTTTGGTTTTGTTTGCCAAATGTCCAAACTCATCTTATCCTAACATCTATTTGGCCTAAAGATCCACTTTGATACTGAAATCACAGCAGACTGATTTTGAAATTATGAAACGTTCCCCCTAATTTCTAAATATCTGACATAGTAAAACAAGATAGTATATGGTAAATTACATAAAAAAAGAAAGCCAGGTTATGTTAGATGCTTAAATTTCCAAAGGTGTGATGGAGCAGACTGCCATTAGAGAGAAATGTAGGGTTTAGTGTATTGATGCATTTTAGAGATATACTCTAATATCACATAAATTACTCCTCCAACTGTCTTTTTATTTCCACTGAGAATATACACAAATTAAGGTATAAATGACTACTTTTAATCAAATACTTCTTATAATAAGACTGTTTCGGAAGTTGGATGGGTTCAAAAAGAAAAAGTGGCATACACACCTGTTAATTGTAACTATTCAGAAAAGAATGTTCCTGTAGGAACAGCTTTTCAGGTTTTTTTTGTTTTTTCCTAGCCCCTTCAATTTATTCCTGGTATGGAGGGTTGCTGCATAGCCCTAGATAATGGTATTCTACCTGGTGTTACCAAAAATGTCAAAACTACTTGGCCACAAGACAGTTGTCTCTCCAGGTTACATTTATCATTTTTTTCAGTTCATTGGTGATTTATTTATGTTCACATTCGTTGGTCCATCCCTCACAGCCTGCTAGTATTTTGAAAATGGAACCAGTTACTGAAAAAGAGACTGGCAGTGCGATGAAAAAGATGTATGAAGTTTTAGAAGCTTGATCCCACTGGCATTTGGTAATCAAGCTATTTGGGTAGTTGCTGATGGTGGGAACAGTACAAAGGGATGTGGTACCTTCCTGTTCACTCCAAAACCTGCCTTTCAGCTATTCCCCCCCACCTCCCCAATAAATTTGCAGTCAATTAACTGATCTTCAGCAAAATCACAGGAGCTTATTGTGTTAGACTTGTAAAAAAATAAAACAGTAAAGTAAGCCATAGCAATACAAACTTAAAAGAAAAGCTTAGAGTAACATTTTTCTTTAAGTGTAGAAATGGATAAGAACAGATAATTACTGAAACTGAGCTGATAAATAAGTCATTAAGCCATGGTGATTTGTAATCTTCTGTCTATACTTTGAGTCTTACAAAGAGTTGCATTCTATGCTATTAGTCAGAATTATCTTTTCTGGTTACATTTACTGCAGTAGTCTAAAGACTACAAAGACATGAATTGTTTAACTTTTTTTTTTAAAAACGCTGAAGAAGTCCTATCTATGTATTACATATGCTTGGTTGCAAGACTAGGCTGCATAAAATGTGTCTTCCAGAATAGATTCCTATTTCATTCTTCAGATATTATCTTCTGGATGATGGGAAAAAAAATAATCTATTTATTAAGCTTGATTTAGTTATGTAAAAATTGCTTCTGGTGCCATTTGAGACACCCTAGTGTAGCTAATGCATTCCTCTGAGGCTGGTAGACACGACAAAAGACCCGTATGAAGCCTGTCTCTTCCTGAATTGTCAGTGATGGGCATCTGAGTTAACCAAAGCTTATCAAATGGCTCCAGTTGTTACTTAAGTAACTGAATTGAAGCCACTGTCCTTTCAATTACCAGCCTCATCCAACCTTACAAAATTAAAAGGTCCAGTTTTAGCAGGACACTGAAAATATGTCACTGATTCCTTTTCAGCCCTGCATTTCTGACACAGTCAAATAAAGACAATGACAAAAAAACAACAACAACAGGATCTTCTTGGATGTCTCTTTGCACAGAAAAGTAAAGTTCATTGGACACTGGAGGAAAATATAAATTTATTCTGGAATGATGTCACCTACAATAGCAGATGTAGCAAACTAAAATAAAGATTAACGGCAGATAATTAGGGAACAAGGGAAGCTGGAGTTCATTTCAGGACCTTCTCTCTTTTTTCAAGGCAAAATGAAATGAAGGCTGGGGGAAAAATTGCACAGGGTTCACTCATAACTTCTCACTTAAGGAAGCTATGCCTTATCTCCCTTAAGCAAGCACATAATGAGATAGGCAGACAGATATTAGTTAAGCCAATATTTTGTGACTCATATCAAATTGCTGGGAAGTTAAAAAAAATGGAGACAGTAAATACTGCTGAAAAAAATCCATTCACTCTAGTTTTAGAATTTGCTTTAGCAACTGTGTAATTTGTACCTGTTCTCTGCTGATATCCCACTGAATAATTTACTGGCAGCAAGCTCCAAATGCATTAAGTATCACAAGATGTTAGCAAAATTATTCAAATTGGAAATAGTGTTAAGACTGAAAATATGCAAGATCAAAAATTACAGTGACAGAGATAGAGGATGACAAAGTTGTGGCTGATGATTTCAATAACTGCTTAAGTTTCAGGTAAGTGCTTCAACAAACCCATCACAAGCTATTTGCAGAAATTATTCAGCAATAAATTTAAAATAAATTAAAGTAGGACATGTTAATAGATAACTCACTACTGAATATTCTAAGAAGATTTTTTAGAAATGGGAAATGTAAATTTCCCGGACTACTGTAGTAATAGGTAAAGGCATAATATTAAGCTTTACAATATTCATTCTTTTGAGCATTCTAGTAAAAAAACTTTCTTTCAGCATTCCTGTCTTCCTCCTAAAAAGATTACTCTTTGAATAACTACTATTAGCATATTTGCACAACTACTGAAAAGAAGTATTCCTTCTCAGAATGGCAGTATCTATTTAATGTACTTATGCTCCATCCATACAATTATCCTGAACTAAATGTAAACAAGGGTGAAAGAACCCTCCCACAATCATGCTTAAACTGATTAAAATATTGCCATATTGTTCAATTCTATTTTTTCCATTGATAGTTTTATGTTTTAATGCCTGAAGAGTGTAGACTTAATTAAGACTTTTGTTTTACAAAATTAGATTCAGATTTATTTAAATATATTCTGAAGTATTTGCAATAAGATCCATATGTGCCAATATTGTGCCACAAATTCCAAGCTTAACCTCTTAGAAGAAAAAAATCCTGAAGTGAGAAATACTGGGATATTTCAAAGAAGTGTATATTTTGAATTTTGATTATATTTGTTATATCCACAGTGGGGACAAGTGAGTTTTACCCTGGTGTGATTTACTGTCTGTGGTTAGTAGCTGGCCACCAGCTGTGTACCAAGATGCTCTCTCACTCCTCTTCCATCAACAGGACAGGAGGAGAAAATGAAAAGCTTATGGGTGGAGATAATTGCTTACCAATTACCATCACAGGAAAAACAGACTCACCTTGGGGAAATTACTTTAATTTATTGTTAATTAAACACAGTCAAATAATGAGAAATAAGAATAAATCTAATACCTCCTTATCCCCACGCTCACTGCTCCAGTGTGAACTCCTCTCTATGGGCCATAGTTCCTACCAGCCGCAGCTTCCTTCAGGTCACATCCCCGTGATCTGGCACTGAGTCCTCTATGGGCTGCAGGGTACACGTCTTTTCCATGATGGTCCCCCATGGGCTACTTCATCATTGTCTTCTTGCAGTGCTGGAGGGGAATCTCTGCTCTGGAGCCTTGAGTGCCTTCTCCTTCTTTGCTAACCTTGGAGTATGCAAGGTTGTTTCACATTTTCTCGCTCCTCTCTCACAGCTGCTGTCCATCAGTTTTTTATCTCTTCTTAAATATGTTATTACAGAAGTGCTACCACATTACTGATTGACTCAGCCTTGGCTAGTGGCAGCTCATCTTGGAGCCAGCTGGAACCAGGTCTGTTGGACATGTGGGAAGGTTCTGGTGTCTTCTCACAAAAGCCATTTCTGGAAGGAGTACTTCCCTGTTCTCCCTGTGGGTCTAATTGTGCAGTTCAGGGGCATGGTAGTTAGCTTGGTGGGAAACATGTGAGCCAGTCATGTACGCAAACTACCCCCAGCCACCTACCCAGATACCCGAGCCCTGGAGACCACTTCAGCCAATGAGCTTATATCTAGGTGACCCCTTGACTATTGAAAGCTATATATGATCATGACCAATAGATGACAACAGTTCAGATCTGACACAGGCTATAAAATGGGTTCTTACATACAAATTACAATATCTAAAGTTGAAAATATTTTAAATGGTGAAATTTCACATTCAGGCATGCTGAAATTCTGTGTTCCCTCCAGATGTCCTGATTTCCTTCCCTTCTTCCTATTTATAATATTGAAAACAAAAATAAATAAATAACAATGCCTCAGTCGGGCCCTCTGACTCTGGCCATTTAGCCATTTCATTTATCATAGCCATTTGGCCATATATTAAAAAAATGGATCTTATTAGAAAGGGAGGAAAATCCCAAACTATTGAAAACATCTGCAGAGATTTTGTTGACATCATCAATTATAATTGAAATATTTTACATATAGGTTATAAATTCCATTGAAAAAGGAAAGAAGCCATAAAGCAAAAAAAAAAAAATCTCATTCTCTTTTGAGATGTGATTAGCATAGTAGTCATAGAGAAACATTTTTGGTCTAGTGCAGAATCAGATTTTAGCTGAGAACTGCATTGCTTTTTTTTGCTGTAGAAATATCCTTCTCCAGAGCAGTAATCCATAAATATGTGTCAGACTTAGGACTTAAAGCCTAATGTGATTGATCAGTTTAAGATTTGAATACAGAACCAAGGAGGTAATACCTGCAAATATAGCTTTACTATAACAGAGGGCTATATTAATCTTAAAGATGGATGAACCTTGGAAAATCTGCCTGCAAAGCTAACACCAGTTTATCTAATGTGCTCTCAAGGACTGCTAGCTCAGCAGGGTGAGTCTAATGTATTTCTTTCAGTGAGAGAGCATGAAAAATAGTGGTTATCTCCAACTAACTCTTGGATTACTGTTTTGTTTACGAAACTATTATCTCTAGTTCTTACATTTTTGTAATACAACTTCGATGAAGGCTGCTAATATTTTATCCATTCTCAGTCTTCACAGTCTTCAGTCATTTCTTTGTCTTTCTCTCTCTTGGTTATTGCATAATCAATGTCAACCTTTTGTTTTTCATCCACTTTAATCTACAAGTTCTTTTATTCATGGCAATCTCTTCTCAACCTTGACTGAAACCTCAAACCACTTAATTTTTCAAATATTGCTTAAGAAAATTCTGAGATCAATTCTCTTTCCATGAGGAGCACCAAGTTGAACACATATAAAGGCATTATTCTAAAATTCTAAAAACACAAATAAAGGAATCCTGATATTAATCACCTAAAGTCTGTGGATTTTCTTCATTACACTTTATGTTTTATCTGGGCTTTATCTATCTACCTTGGTTTTGGGGAAAAAAACCCCTATCCTTTCCTAGGACTGTAATTGCCCCAGGAAAACTTTGCATGTAAATTTTATTTTCTGACTTTAAGAAAGCAGGAAACGTAATACTGTAAAGAAATTAAATAGCCTCACATATTAATGGTACTACCTTATATAACATTGACACTTGCTCTGGCACTTCTGTTTTCTCCCATTTTATGTTGCCTTCTTTCTAGGTTCTTTGGAGGAGCCTGCATATTTTAGAGGGGAAAAAAACATTACAGAAGTTGAATTTCTGCAATACAGAGAAGCTACAGCTCAGAATAGATGGCAGTTTAAAACAATTCTTGCTGTCATAAAAAAAAAAAAGAAAAAAAGAAAAAGGAATCATGTCTGTTCCATTTAGATTAGCAGAGCAAACTGGACATGAAAGCAGTTGTGGAATCCCTCAGGTATCTGCATCCATTAATTTTCTCTTGGTGAAAGGGTCACTACTTTAATTTCATAGAATTAACAAAATTCTCATGCATTTTAAGTAAGAACAGATTTATTTGTTTCCTTCTTTATGTTATTTTTTGGGGCAGAAAAATCAGAATATATTTCAAAAGAAAACTGCAATTCATTTTTCAGAAATATCACCTGTCATGATTGATATTAGAAATATTAAGTTCAGTATCAATGCTTTTTTTATTTTCTCATTTTCTGTCTTCCCATTTTCTTCCCTTTCTAGAGCTACTTTAATTTTTAATAGGTGCCTCCACAGTATTACTCCACTCCTTGGTACAGATAACATTCAGAAAGAATAAATAAAAATATTGCTGCTGCTGTTTATTTTTACCATTTTTCTTTCACTGCAGATTTATTAAACACAGTGTGTTCCAGCTCTCATGCTTTTTTTCCTCAGGCTTCTTGCCATGCTCTGTAGTCAATATGCTTAGATTAATTTGAGCTAGGATTTGCTCTATAATTCTGTGAAGCTCTACTCTTGTCATCAATAACAGGAAAATGATATTTGTACAAATGAACTATGAAACCTTCTTTTGTAGATCTTGTCATAAATTCAGACTATATTATCAAGAAATACTTGAGAAAGAATTTTACCTCCTTGTTAGCAACAATATGTACCCCTCTCTTGTGTTGGCTGTTATAGGGCATGACTCTTCCTTGATTTGGTTTTCAATGATGAATGGAAATGCATTCACTTTCCCTTTTAGTTTGTTGGGGTTTTGTTGTTGTTGTTGTTTGTTTGTTTTAGCATTTATTTTAGAGTTGCTTTTCACTGTTTTACTGAACTGAATCATCTAAATGGGAGTCCAGGAAATACCATAATGAGCATGAGGGAACTGGGGAAAGCTAGAATAAGTTCCCTTCAGTCAACTGTCATCTCAACAGTACTAGGCTGTTAAGGACTTCAAAATATATTACTTTTTCTTTTCATACACAAGCAATAAAGCTAGTCCAATATAGTTGGAGACATTTTAGATCAATATTACCAAAATTTAGCAACTCTCATTTCTGCTTTAGAAAACAGCAGTGCTAGCAACCCAATGTTTAAGAGTATATGGATTGAATTATGTATTTCAGTTATGCTTTTGGCTGCATAGGCAAAACAAGGTTTTAGCCATTTGAACAGTGTATCAACAAGGCAACTGTATAATTAGTTGTAACTTTAGAGTTTGGGAAAAGATAATTAACTCAGTAGATTATTTTTTTCATTATATCTGAGACAGAGAAAATTATTAAAACTACTATATATGCTACACTAAAATGAGCTCCCACTGGATAAGATCTTTAATCCAGGAAATTCTTCAACTTAAAGAAAATATTTAAAATTTTCTGGCTAGTAATATTTCAATATGGCTTCATTTTGCCAGTATCTCGTGTTACTGTACACAAATTGTGTTTGTTGTTATTCGAATGTAGTTATATATCATGTTATAAAATCTGTCTCCCTGTGTTCTAAATGAAGAGGGAAAGTTAACATTTTAAATGTTGTGACTTCCAAGTATTTGAATTAATGCTGCATTACCATATTTTTTTCTTTAAATAACAGAACACTTTGGATTAGTATTGATTTAATGGAGGTTTTCTTTGATGTCTCTGACATACTTCTCATTTCTATTAAACTGTTTTACGTTACTTCAAAGTGCTGTTGATTTACGAGTCATAAATATGCAAAGTGCTAATTTGCCATGTCTCTAGCATGCCTTTTAACTTCCTGGGTTTGTGTTTATTGTTGTGCTTGTATTTGTTTGCACTTAATTTCATTGCAAGAAAACATTCTGCAGCTAAAAAAGATTTTAATTTAAGCATTTTTGCATCTAAGAACACTGTGTATTCATCTCACAATCATTACTGGGTCAGACATGTTTCCAAATGAGGTTCCTGTTAAAGTGCTAACTTTTTTTGAATCATTCCCATACTGATAAAATACTAATATTACTTATATTAACATTCAAATAACACTCATTATTTAATTTTCTTTGGGTTTCTTTTTTTTGCAGAGAATGATTTTCTAATTAGTAGTGTGCCATGGCGCTGTGGTGTAGCTGGCAGGCAGCTAAACATCACACAATTGTTTGCTCTCTTTGCCCCAGTGGGATGGAGGGAAAGAATAGGAAAAAAGATAAAACTTGTGGGTTGAGATAAAGGCAGTTTAATAGAAGAGAAAAAGAAGGTAACATAATAATAATAATAAAAGAATATACAAGACAAATGATGCACAATGCAATTGCTCACCACCTACTGACCAATACCCAGCCAGTGCCTGAGCAGCAGCCAGCCTCCCCTTCCCCAGCCAAATCCCCACAGTTTTATTGTTCAGTATGACATCATCTGGTATGGAATACCCTTTTGCGCAGTTTGGGTCACTGTCCTGGCCGTGTTGCCTCCCAGCTTCTTGTGTACTCTCAGCCTCCTTGCTGGTAGGGTTGTATAAGAAGCTGAAAAATTCTTGACTTAGCGTAAGCCCAGCAAACAACCAAGCAACAATTAAGACATCAGTCTGTTATCAACATTATTCTCACTCTAAATCCAAACCAAGGAAACAAATGAGTATGTAGAGAGAAATGTGAAATGAAATGTAAATCTCATCTTTCTTTGCAAATTTAAGTGTACATAATGTCCTCTCAGTAACATGATTCCTTTTTGTTTCCCTCAATCAAAGAAGCAGAAAAGACCTATTATATTTAGTTTTAAAATTTCTTCAGTAGCAGCTGCTGCTGAAACTATGAACTGATATTTATGTGTGTTTTCTCAGTGGAGAAAAGCTCAACCATATATGGTTTCTTTTAGAGTCTTCTCCCACGGCCCTTCAGAAGGTCCATGTAAATATATAAAAGTTTTGCAATAAAAATCTGCAAAAGAGTCCAATTCACAAGAAGAAACAGTACAACTTCTTAGTTTAAACAACAGGTTGCTAATAGTCAGAATTAAATTTATAATTCTGTTTTTAAGATGTGAGCTACTTGGGTATCTCAGATTCACATCGCTGCTAAGCTTAAGTGATCAAAAAGCAGACAGGGATGAAAAATGTGTTTCTGAAAGTCCTTCCAAATATAGCTTATTCATTTTGCAAGAGGAAGAGAACTGGAGAAGGTTAAAAAAAATTGATGTTTACAGTAACACAATTTTTTGAACACCTGAGCATTAAGTGATAAACCCTGAACATATAAGGATCTCAGCTGATATTAAGACCACTCCTACTGTTTTATTAGCATGCCAAATACCTCTTCATGTGCAAACAGTCACCTTCAAGTACCAGTCTTGGGCTGAAGACAACAAAGAATAGATGTAAGTGAGATTCTTTTTTTCTCTTTCAGCTGTTCTACAGTACAAGAATGTTTCCTCTCCAGTTCCTTTCAATTCAAGCTTAAACAGCTTTGCTTAAACTGAAGTTAATTATAGCAGTTGCACTTTATCTGGTGTTTTAACTTCAGTAGCTTGAATTTTCTACAAAGGTATAGTGCTGTTAAAAGTTCTCTCTTTGTGGATGAAAAATAAATACTCATATCTTGTATTGGTTCTTCTTCCTCTGTCAAGAAGAAAAGATGTAGCAAAAGCCAACCAAAAAAAATTAGAAATGGATCACCATGTAATAATGTTACTGAATATGAAGCTGATCTGGGAAGCAGAAGGAAGGCCCACTGAACTTCTGACTGTACCAAATGCTTTATTTCAGATTAATATCAATGAAGAATTCACAGTTCCAAGGCAGGTATTCTGGAATATAAAATTTCCTTAAATCTTTTAAAGTTTAGCTGCTTACAGATTTTTTTATAGTAACAAGTGTAGATATTTGAATCTGGACCTCTGGCATCTCAGATTGGTACCCTTGCTATTTCACTGTATACAGTACATTTACATTGCTGGACTAAATACTCCTGTTCTGTGCTGGATAAATGTTTCAGTACCAGAAATCCATGATACTTGAGGACTGACCAAATGCCATTATGTCTTCCTCTACTGAGGTTGTGGAACAATCAGACATAAACAATGAAGGTGACTGGAAAATATAATTATGTTATTAGGAAAACTAGGAAACCCCACACTTTCCTGAGAAAGTTAACAGTCTTGTTAGTGGACAGCCAAAAAAAAGGCATAAATTTCTGAGATTTCTTGATATAAAAGAAGACTGAAGACGTACACAAATGATTTTAATCTTCCTAGCCCAAGAAAGCAATAACAAAACTCACATGAAATACCAATCTAGTCTGGGAACATTTTAATGGATGCAAAGCAGCTCATTTTTTAAATATAAAACCCAATCAAAGTCAAGAAAACCTCACAATCCATCTTTCAAGCTTTTGACTTGAGTGTTTTTTTTACTTAAGTGTTATAATTCTGCAAATCACTATTAAGTCATAAAACCCCCCTGTGTGGACAAAAAAGTGTGGCTCAGAGCCAGAAAATCACCATTTCAGACAGCTTAATCTAATAGCACTCATCAAGATTCATGTGGATTAGCTGCATCAAGAAACTGCTGTGGTTTGCTGGCCCCAGCAATGCTCTAATGAACAGAGAAGAACATTTCTTTAACAGCAGGTGGGAGCAGTTGTCTTCAGACTGAGAAGTGCTTGCACTAAAACTGAAATGTGCTTCTATGTACATCAAATGCACATCACAAGAGGAAAGTGGACTTCCTGGAATGCAGATCATTTTGATTTCACTGAAAATAAAATATAGCAGAGCAAATATACTATTACATAGTAACATCAATTTACTCTAAGACTCTACCATAAAATCTAAAGCATCTGGGAACTGAATTCCCAGTATTACTTTATTAATAAACTTAATTCCCAGATTTAAAGATCATCAGGAGCATAGACATTTTATTTTATAAGTAGTTTAATTTCCTTGCATACACAAGATTACAGTATGTTTTAATGACTTAATTCTCAGTTGAATTGTTTTACCTTAAATTGAGATAAGATTTAAGAAAATTTGTGACTATAATTAAAAGAGCAGCCATTATGTAAGAACTCATTTTAACAACATGTATACATGAAAAACCACTTTTGAAAAGTAGCATTATGCTAAAAATGGCTTTAATTAATATATAAAATCTTCCTCCAGAGGAAAAAAATCAAAAGATGGACAAACTGCATGCATTTTACCCAGGATAAACTATATTTCTGTATATTTCTAATATTTAGTAATATTAATCCAATAGAGGTTTCTGTGCTTGGGATTCACAATGAGATTCAGATCATGCTGTTATTTAAGATCAAATTCATTGCACTAGAGAAGTTTTTAGGTAGAAAAGAAGACAATCACATGATTCAAAAACAAAATATATGAAAAGAGATCATGCATTGAAAGCAAAGAAAAGAAGACTTTAAGTTTTCTTTTTAGAAAACATGAATAAACCTGGATAATAGTACAACCGCGAGAAGGTACCTGCAGGGCATTTATCTAAATGTAAACCAAGAAGGCATTTTGAAAGTCAAAAATTATGAGAACAGCAAGAAGAATACATGCAAATATCATAAATTATAATAACATCACTCAAATATTTGTGGTTTCATTCTTAAAACAATAGATAAAGTCTGAAAAGGTTTGTAAAGTTTTCAAAGTAATTCTTTGCTCTGGTGAGGCTGCATCTGGAATAGTGTGTCCAGTTATGGGCTCCCCAGTTCAAGAAGGACAGGGAACTACTGGAAAGAGTCCAACAGAGGGGTATGAAGATGATGAGGGGAATGAAGCACCTCTCTTCTAACGAAAGGCTGAGACCAGGGTCTGTTTAGCCTGGAGAAGAGAAGACTGAAAGTGGACCTCATCAGTGCTTATAAATACCTAAAGGGCATGTGTCAATAGGAGTCAGGCTCTTTTCAGTGGTGCCTGGTGACAGGATAAGGGGCAATGAGCACAAATGGAAACATAGGAAATTCCATCTCAACATGAGGACAAACTTCTTTACTATGAGTAAAGACTGTATGGGATCTAGGGAAATATATTTTTCAGTGTTTAAAATCTGTGAAACATAGTAATCTTCCAACTCTCTGAAATTGCACATAACTCTGCTTCAGAAATTCCCCCCTCTCCCCCTACCCCCTTGCAATTTGCAGTCCTGCTGTGGTCAAGCATTTACAAGAATACTTAACAGCCTTTTTTCACTGAGATCCCAGAGACTCACACATGTGCATGAATGTTCTAAAGAATACAAAAGTTTAGTTAGCTGTATCTCTAACTCGGTGTGAACACAATAACTTTTGTGTGCAAGCCATTCAGAGGGCACACTTATTAAGGGTAGACAGCAGACATCACTGAGTTATCTGTAGTCACTTGAAGAGAACGTTGCCATCAAGTGTCTTGAAGTAAACTGAGACAAAGGGAAAATGAAGATATGCAAAACAAGCTGACACAATTTTCTCATATAAGAAAATAAGAAACCACTGTTCAACTTTGGCTATGACCCTATGGAGCATAAATGCATGTAGTCTTCCTACAAGGTGGACTATTCACTCCTAAAATAAAGAATTTTGGGGACAAAGTAACTAGAAACTCAGAGTCTGATAATACATTTTGAAGTCTGGAGTGAGAACTGAAGGTCAGCTCGTGGTGAAATCTTCAAAGTCTCTTAACTTTCATTTCTGGCATGTAGGAACAACTTAGGAACAGCAAGAGCTGATATTGCAGTCTGATGCAGACAGGAGAGTAAATCTAGATGTGCCATTCAGTACTGCCTGTACATTTGCAGAAGTGAAGTGGGTTTACTGTTTTGCTCTCCCAGCCAGGTCACTGCTCCATATAAGTAAAGTATATGGGTAAATGTGGACAATGCTTTGTAGGTAAAGCCTAAATGTGTTGGGTAAGGTGGTGGAGGTAAAGTGTCCAGTCTTCAGCTTTCCCAGTTTCAATTTCATTGATGATTTCTTTAGCAATTCTCAGAGAAGAATATATTAAGATTTATATTCACACTATGATAAGCCTTTTCGGTGACTTGAAGGAACTTTGCTCAAATTTGATTAATATGTTCTATATGCCAGATGTAAAAACACAGAAAATTTTGTCTCTCTAGGTAGCTGTTTTGCAACTGATTTGAATGTGAGAGCAAGAAGTAATATCAAGGGCAAGAAGTAATATTAAGGGCCACTTGACAGTTTTGAGATTCTAAAACTGAAAATCTGCCATGCTTTTCCCAAGACATAGAGGTAAGGATGCTCCTTTCCTACACAGGGCACCACAATTTCTTTGTGGCAGCATGCAGGTGTAACAGTCCTGCAGATTTCTTTGTTGGATATGGAACTGTGACTACAATTGAACTGAAAAGTTCTTAAAAGAATAGATGATATCACAATTTGCATTCAACAATATATTCTAGCAGGCTCTTTAGTTCATATCATTATATGCCAGCTGCTGACATGCTACCAAACCAATTAAGGAAAGTCACCAGAGTAAATTTAGCTACAACAGGCTGTGAAACTGAGCTGAAAAATATTTCAGATCCTTGAAGACAAAGTAGCTGTGATTTGCCCTGCAGTAAGTGTCTGCTGCATGACAGATACAGGCAGCATTCTGCATCCCATCCTTGAGGGCAGTAGGGAGAAGGTACTAAAGAGGGTCTTACGTAACAATTATGGGAAAAACTGAAAGGCCAAGATTCATAGCATCTGACAATGGGACAAACGGACCCCATTGCAGTGTGAGATAAGAGATGATGCCTGTGCTTAATAGTAGTAGGTCCTGGATTGTTTACATTTTAAAGTGATGAAAAAGACTGCAGAAAATGCCACACCAGCATGCAGAAACCACTGTACCAGCTCAGTCACACTCCAGGGCTGCATGGACTGTACACAAATAGAAGGAAAGGCACACACAGAACTTTTATGTACTTTGAACCAGGAAAGGTTCTGGCCTGTGTTGACACTGATGAGTTCTACAAAACTTAGCAGCATAGTGAAACCATGGCTTAGAAACGCTGGATAGAAAGATAAAAAAATCACATTTGCTGCAATATCTCATGCTGAGGCACAACTGAAGCACAGGAGAGTACTACTTCACCCTGTAGCTGGTCAGTAGTGAAGTATACGCCCATTTCACAACCAAGACACCTGCCAGAAGTTCACTCATACTAAACTGAAATAATTCAACAGTTTCTAGAAATAAAAAATCTAATAGTTTTGAGGAAGTGCCTTTCTCTACCCACTTTATTGATTTTCGATTCCAATTCATATTTCTAGAATGAATTGTTTCCTTTGAGGGATGGATATATAAGGCTACATAAAGACTTTGTGTAGCCCATAAAGATTCACTGGGTTTTATTTGTTTTGTTTTTTTAAGGAAACACTTATCTATAGAGAGGTAATTAAATATGAAAGGTAATTGTATATACTATTTAATTATAATTTTTAATGTAACATATTTGATACATTCTCTTAGTACACTATTTCATTTATCTGGCTCAGCTCGCTCAGAGTTTAATTGCAAGGGGATCCGTGGAAAGCTTCTATAGAGGATAAGGGTGTGAGAGAGTGCTGGGAATTTTTCAAGAATGCTCTCCTGGAAGCACAAAAATAGTTCATCCTCTTTAAAGGTAAGGGAAGTAGGTGGAACAAGAGATCCCTTTGGCTGTGAGCTTCTGCTCAAAACCAAAAGAGAAGCGTACCATAACACAGGGTTATAGAGATGCCTTGAAGCACCAGTTCTTATTTCTTGCCCTTCATGAACTTGTCAAACTTCATTTGGAAGAACAGTAGACAGATTTACTGTAAGTTTTTTTTCCAGAACTCCATAGACATTACAGTTATAAGGAGTCTTTTAATATCCAGTGGCATTTATACACTTAAACATTAAATAAGTTTCTTAGCAGGCTCCATACTGCACATTACGTTTGTCCTTAGGTAATAAAGAAAAGATGAAGTCTAGACAGTTCATGACTTCAGTCTCCAATTTTCATCTAAGAAACTTTTTCTACAATCAAGATTGTAAAATGAAAGATAAGATACAACAATTAAAGTTCAGAGATCACAGGGACGGTTTAAGATGAAACAGTAAAAGAGAAAGAAAAATTAAAGAAGCAACTCTGGAAATAGAGCATCATGTCACATTAACAAGTATTATTGGATTTTAAATATAGGAATTATCATTTCTGTTCCATGTAGTAGGAACATAAAAGGTGTTTGAGAAACAGAAACTGAAATAGCATTGATTCAGATAATAATGTTCAGTAAAGTTGTGAAAAAATGAGGAGAAGAGAGGAGAGGAGAGGAGAGGAGAGGAGAGGAGAGGAGAGGAGAGGAGAGGAGAGGAGAGGAGAGGAGAGGAGAGATGGTTGTTTGCAAATGCAAATCTTTTTTTCTTGATCGTGGTAATCTTATAGTGGAAAACATATATACTTAAATATAATAATTAATTTCACAAAGCACTTCAAGAAAAACACAGCCATGGCTGTTTGCTTCATATTTGTGACATACACTTGTATGTATATACTTACTACATAGTTGTAGTGTGTATGTACATACATATGTAGTATGTATGTACATACATACTTACTCTTTTTAGTTTGAAAGATCTAGCAATGCAAATACAAGTAGATTGTAATATTTAGACACCAGTGAGTTAATTGTTATTTTTTTTAAGAGATGTGAGAATTGAGTGATTTATGAAGAAAACATGACCTAACTTATAAATATTAGTGATGGATTAAATCACTATCATTTAAGGATTAATTTTACCAGTTAAGCAATGAAGTATGGTCTAAAAAACATTTCTGAATAAAAATTTGAAGTACATGTCCCAATAAGACTGACATATGAGAAAAAACTGCTTCACAGTGAGGGTGATATATTAGAAATAAATATAAGAATTCTGGTAGGCCAACACATTAGGCTTCTCCAAATTAATGACAAGGTAAGAAATTGAAGATAAGGAACACAATTTCATAGCAACATGTCAGGAAATAAATTGTTAGTGCCTAGAAGAATAAAGGTTATGAATAAGAATTCTTTTTCCAAGTACTTTCTACCAACTGAAATTATGTTGTAAGCAATGATATCTATCCATCTTTATTAAAAATTTCAGAGTTTTGATACCTGTAAAAGATCTTATGAAGATAAATATGAAGGTTACCTCTGCTGTTTTTCAATATTTTGATGTCAGACTCCAGAACACAAACACAAACACAGCTAATGTTGCATCTAAAAATCTCTAAAAGTGATGTTTTGACAGCGAAGGATTTATGAAGTTTCAGTACCATATGGAGAAGCTGCCAAGGCCAAAGTTGCTGCTCTTTTCAAAGAGATAAGCAGTTAATAAAAGATTATTTTACCTGAGTAATTTATTGCATGTATCTCTGTTTAGCCCAATTCAGAACATTATAAAATTATCAGTAAAAAGTTGAAATATTTGAGATGAAACATAATGTTTTCTTTTTAAGAAATGGGAGTTGAAAAGACTACTGTGAAAAAGAAATCAGAATTGTTTTGTTAGTTTGGTTGTTTCAATATAATTGTTTTAGGTTGGGGTTTATGCCAGAAAAGAAGGTCAAACATATTTTAGTTTCAATACTCTCCAAATATGTAAACTCCATTTCTAACAGAGACCTATTGAAATGTTTTACAGAAAAAATAAAGGAGAGCTGGTTTGTCATTATCAGCATAAGGATACAAAGAATAAGAACTTCATATTATATTACATAATACTAAAATGTAATTTCTACACTGTCTTTTTCTTCAAATCATCTATCAATGTATCTTTCTTTAGTTGGTTATGAGTTTTGCCAGCATTCTTAGAAATCTCAAATTTGTGCTTTGCATTGTGGAATCTTTGATAAATGACTAAGTGTGCTGGGTCTGGTGGGGAAAGGGTTAATTG